>JAFBJT010009006.1:17855-37855 GCA_016785325.1 Chascanopsetta lugubris | reverse complement strand
TGAAAGCAAACAAAATGAGCTCTAAAATGACATAAACAAACTAATTAGGTTCTATTGTGATTTTCATGAGACAGAATGGTAGAGTTAATAAACAGCAAGTATCAACGTGTATGTTTTGTAATTTACTCCTAAAGCCAATAACCTAAGGTTGGTTCATTTCTTAACAAAACAAAACAAAGTTTCTTGTGACTCATCAACACAAACAGTGTTTACTGTGTTGACTCTGCTACTGTCATTTTCAGTGTAACATCACCTCTGAATATGATGCACCTTGTACCTTTTGTAGCAATGCTTTCACAACGTCTTAATCGAGTGACAAATGAAAGCAAACTTCTGAAAAGTTCCTTTTAAGTACAGAGAGCAAAATTGAGTTGACAAGCAAAACAAAATGAAATTCTGTGAAAGTTCTCTGATTTTCCATTGTTTACTTTGTTTTGCCGATCAGAGGAGTTGTGGCAGCACTTTCCTGTGAACAGCTTTCACTTTGACAACCACGAGCTGCTCTGGCTTCTGTGCACCAAGTGAAGCCTCAGAAGGTTTGTGTCCATTCTGGGCTCGAAATACCCGAGTGTTGAGCCTGGTACATTCAGAAGGGCAGGGATCCGTGCTGAGGGGGCGAGGGGGGGGGGGTGGCAGGCGACGGCGGGATATGTGGCTGTGTGTTGGTTTGACGTGGGGTCGTTCCCTTGGTGAAGGCCTTGGGGATGGTGGTATCAGGGAAACCTGACCCGCTGTGAAACAGCTGTAGCAACGTGGTGCTGGACCCCACCCCCCACCCCCCTCTCAGAGTCCCAGTGCAGATCAGATGATGGTCCAATGTGTGTCAGATCAGACATAGCTGTGTTATTGCCTTAGCCTCAACAACAAGAGAGCCAGGTTAAACCAAACAGCAATTACTTTTTGGCCAATTATACATTTCCCTCCTTCCTGTTGCTCACTAATTAAGTGTGTGTGTGTGTGTGTGTGAGTGAGTGAGAGAGAGGTCAGTCTGAAGCAGCAGGCCAAGACAACTGGCTGAAGGTTAATGTGTCACCACTCTCTGGGGAGCAGCTGCTATGTCACAGGCACCACTCCCGTCTATAGATAGCCATGAATACAAACTCTTCCTCTTTTCTGCGCTGAGTTAACGCCACAATCCTGGAGGCGGCATGCGGCCCGGCCCGGCCCTCTCATGGGACCCACAAGTCTGGTCCCTCTCACCCCGTGAGTCTCTATCTGTGTATGTGTCTGCTTTGGTCGTACCACTGACCCCCGTGCCCCCTCGTCTAGCCCCCCCTCCACCTCCCCTGCAGCCTGGAGCCAGCTGGCAGAGAACCCGTTTGATTGAGTTATACAGTAATAACCTAACACCACAGATCTGGGTCATGTGCTGTATCAATGTCTCAAACAGGTGAAGCGCCAGCGCTGCTCATTCCCTGCCACTCTCGGCAGCATCGGCACGCGGCTTGGACTTTCTCACTGCGCTTTATTTGGAAGCAGACGTAGTCGCATCTTCATCCACAGCAGTGCGGTTACCGCTGCAGAAGCTTCGCTTCGCTTTAATTCTCAACCGTGCACCCCTTAAGAAGGGGTGCACGGTTGAGAATTAAAGGTGCAGTGTGTACGATTTGGTGACATCTTGTTGTTGGATGACATGTTGTTTCAATCACCTCACCATTCTGAGTGTGCAGGAACCTGTGGTAGCCCTCAGTTTAACATTAAAACTCAAAAGATGTTTAGTATGTCCACTCTGGGCTACTGTAAAAAAAGATGGCAGCCCCCGTAGAGACTACACCGTAAGACTGTAATTGTTTTGTGATATTTTTTTCTACCAATAGAAATGAAAGAGAATGCTTTGAATTCACTAGTTGCAGAGAAACCCCCAGGCTTCTTCCACCTTGGGCTTCGTGGGTTTCGTATCAGTGAGAGAGAAGATAGACTTCTGTTCAATTGATTACGTTTCCCAACACTTGCATGTTGAAACCAAAGGAGCATGATGCAAGCAGGTTTAAATGAAGTTCATCCTTTTCTGCAGGTTATAATGAGAAAATAAAAGGTACTGGAAGTGACAGGAAATTATCACAGAATCAAGAATAATTTCACAATATGTAAAATTTCCTGTTGTATATTTTTGTTAATTCTGGTATAGTTTAATTCAAAAACAATATTGTGGACCCTGGGATATTGTAATATGAATTTATGGTCCAGCATTTATCTGCCTATATTCTTTTAAACAAACACTACTGTAATGCATTTTAAAGAATTCAGTAAATAGTTAAGCGTTAGTTGAGAATATTCAAGGACCTTTTCAACAATTATACTGTTCACACATACAGAAAATATCCCCAATCTCCACCTCTTGTGTGAAAGTAATAGTTTCCTATTTTGTCATATCGACAACATAAATATGTAAATATAATGTAAATATTGCCCCTAAAGATGAATTTGACAAATAGTTGAAACAATTCAAACATGGAAATAGTGGTAACTTGTTTGCAGCCTGAAAACACGGCCTTCTTCTTCTGCTGCACACGCGACCTGAAAATTGATCGTGTCTTTTAAAACTACTACCACAGCCCCTTGAAAAACTGCTTGTGTCAGCAGTTCAGTATGGAAACCGATAGGGTGATAACCCCTTCCTGCTGCCGCCTTCCCCCCTGTCGGAGACTTGTTTGGCCCATTTATTCCCTTTTGACTTCCATGAAGGGCTGCCTGCTGCTGGGGGGCTGCTACCGTATGAAGAGGGGCGCTGTCGGCCACAGAGAGGAGGCTAATTGTCGCTCTCTCTGATGCTAATGCTCCGCTCATAAACAAACACCAGGTGACTTCACGTCCATGCTTGAATCAGATAACAAGTAATTTAAACAACAAACAATTTAAATGCTCACAAAACCTCCTGATTGTGCCTTTAATGTTTATGTCATCGTCGTCCTGTCAGACACGGTATCTGCTGATCTCTGCTCTGAACCAAAGCCTATCTGACACAGTTCACGCCGGCCTTTCATCCCATTCATCAACTGCGCTGTGTTATCACACGTGGTGTAAGTGGTGCTCCACATGTCTCATTTTCATTTCAATGGAACTTTTAGGGTCAGAGTCAATTGTTGTGTGTTGTGTCATACATTTCTGAGGGGTCAGTTATGATTTCCTGTAATTACTTATAGTTTTGTGTATTAGAATCAAAGACTTTTCAGTAATAATGTACATAAACATAACATGCATAAAAGATAGGCAAAATTTGACCCGTATTTCTAAAGGTGCAGCTGTGTCAGATTTGGGCCATTTTTGTCACTTTTGGTAGAAAAAATATTACAAAATAATTACAAAATGATATTTTTGTGAATCTACAATCATCTACATGTATAATGTTTTTGCCATTTTCCATGATAGAGCTTTTTTTATATTTACATCAGAAGTTCTACCATTCTAACCTTCACTATCCTACTCTCTCTGACTGCTGGATGAATGGCCGTGGGGGGGGGGGGGCGGCTTAGAGAGGAGTAGCTCTGTCAGTCAGGATGCCGTAACCATGGCAGCGGTGCTAATCAGCCTGCATTCAATCTTATTGCTCGTGTTGCTGTGCGTCACTGGTTTGGCCTGGTCTGCTTCAACCACAAGCTCTGGCTTAGGTGTGTGTTGCCCCCCCCCCCCCCCCCCCCCCCCCCCGCTTTGGTGTGTGTTCCCCCCCCCCCCCCCCTTACACACACACACACACACACATACACACTCATGCTCTGACACACGGTAGTAAAAGTAGGGTGGAGAGAGAATGTGTGTCAGTGCAGGCTATTATGTGACTCTCAGATGGCACAGTGGAAGTTCCCCTCACCTTCTGCATGCCTGGTTGTCATGCAGCTCAGCACCACACAGCGTGGTGCGACCGCCCGCGCCTTCTGGAAAAAAAAAAAGCCCCACATTATACTGTGTACAATGCCGCCTTTATGTAAGACCCCCCCATTAGGGAGCCAGCTCCTTCACTCATGTCCTCATTGTCTTGGCCAGGATGAGAAAAGGCTGCTCTTTAGAAAAGCAAGTCTGAGCTCACCCGTGAATCACGCCAACAGTCACGCTCGTTCCCCGCTACCCTCTGTGAGCCAGGCAACCAGGGGGAGGGAGGAGGGAGGGACCAACCCCGTCCTCCCCACAGGCAGTGATGTCGGGAGGTTTGCCGGACACCGGAGGGGTCGCGGCGAGGTCGTGACCTTGCTTTTCCTGTTTCTGTGTGTGGCCTAGACAGACGCCCCCCCCCCCCCCCCGGCGAGGCTGTGACTGGTTCATCCGGCAGAACTGGGACGATTGCAGGGGCATCGGCGAGCGGCGCGGGTTCGTGCAGCCGCGCGCTCGGCGTTGCAGGGCCGCCACGGGGGGCGGTGGCGCCTCACAGCGGGGGCTCTGCTCTAGCCCTTTTTAGTTGCCCTGTTGTTTATCATCAACACAGCCACATTCTGCTCAAGGCTGTGGCAGGAAAAGGCATATGTCGAATGTCACCACTGCAGCTTCTATAATGCCTCACTCCCACGTTTGCTTTACACTCACCCCTTTATCTCGTACTCACGATTGTCAGGGCTACTCTACGGCGTGTGCCGTGCCATGATGATGGTAGATTGCTGGTTTACAGGATCAGAACTGCTAACTCACTACGAGGCCATAAAATGGGGAATCAGCATGCAGGTAGCCTCCTGCTGAGCTACTGCATTTTCAGCATGTAAGAAAGGCAGTGGGGTTGCCCTGGCAACAAATCCTGAATCAGCCTGGCCCTTGCACCTCACCAGTCACCCCCCCCCCCCCCCCCCCCCCCCCCCCCCGCCCCCCAGGCAGCCCCCCCCCCCCCCCCCCGCTTGCCTCTCCTCCCTGGCTTCCTCCTCGTGGATCTGGAGCTCAGAGCTCAGACCGGCCTACTTAGGAGAGGGGGGGATGAGGCTGAGAACAGGGATCATGTCCAAAGCTTTACACTGGATCTTAGAACAGGGACCCGGGCCAGCAGATACTGGTCCTCAGTGGACACGCCCCCTCCTCTTCTTCTTCGATGTCCTCTTCTACTGCCTCTTCTACTAAATTGAAGCTTTCACAAAGTGGTTTGTCTCCTCTGAGTCTATTGGATAATAGATCATATAACATTCATGGAATGTTAATCTGCCTCGTGTCATGTCCTCATCATATATGTTATCATAGCAACAGGGGATTCTGGACGTTACCGTGGAAACCACCAGTAAATGGCACATTGGTTTATTCTAATTTTAGTGGTAGATAATCCTACTTTATCCTAAGGATTATAAACACATTATAGCTTTTCAGATTGACCAGGATAAAATCTAAATCAGGCTTGCAACTGACTGATAGTTACACAGTTCATTAAAGGTACAGTGTGTAGTATTTAGTGACACCTGAGCCAGTCTATATGTATTCATTGACTGTTAAAGGTACAGTGTGTTGGATTCAGTGGCATCTATTGGCTGCACATTTCAGCTGAAGGTTTGGCACTAAGTGTTCTGTGTAGTTTGTCACCATGTCCTCATTGTAGAGTTAGAGGTGTGCATGTACACTATGTCACGTGTACTTTGATCAAAGGCACTCAGCATTGTTCTGCAGTCAACAGATGCACTAGACTGGCAACCAGGAAAAGCTCAAGAAGCAGCAACAACATTCCAGCGTTGTTTCTTCTGTATCTACTCGGAGGTGTAATAGCAGAGTGACACGCACTCTTACGTAGACAAGACAGTTGCACAACTCATGCAAAGACAAGTGTCACCTGGAGGACGTGGCAGCATTTTGGCAGTGATTTCACTTACACATGAATATGAACAAGACAATATTTAGATGCCATGTAAGTTATATCCTCACTGCACCTGTCAGCCGGGGTGGCAAATGAATGGCTGAGAGTCCTCAGTGTTCCGTCCACTGGCCGTGCAGCGCATGGTGTGCGCGGCTGCAGCAGGAATGTGTGGGTAAAGGCTGTGGGCTGTTGACTAGATGACAGACTTCTCATCCAGGCTGGAGCTGATTTGTCACCAGGTGAAAAAAGACCTATGCGAAGACTTTGTGACAGAGTAGTGATGGTGAGGCGGCTCCTGTCAGATGATTAGATTATTGCTTGACGGAGACGGTGGAAGTATGGATTGATGTGAGATGAAAGCTTGCATTTGAAGGAAAGATACATTTGTATTGAGGTAACAGAAGGAAGTGGTGTTACTAGGTATCTCTGACCAGATACAATAGCCACTATCTTTATTGCATTGTCAAGTCAGGCTGCCGGTGAGCAGGGTGAAATTATCGGATACACATGTTTGTTTATATTTTTCCCTATTTACCAAAATGAAATCTTAATATTTGATATTTATTTTCAGCTTGTTTACTTGTGCACGATGGGAAAAAATCCACCTTTATTTATGTACATCTATGGCCCTGTCACCAGTCAAAGGAAATCATCATAGACACTTAAATGATATACCTCTTGAATACCTTTGGCTAGAAACAAACAATGGATGTCAAGGCTCATATGGTTTACATGACATGGATTTTCCAGCTCAGCTCCATCAGGTATCTGAAGTTCTTGTATGAAGCTTCCTCCTGCACTTTCATGCTCCTGATACACGTTTTCATACGTTGTATTCTTTGCTCTGTCCCAGTTTGTTTTGGCCTCAGTCCCAGTTCAGACCAGACGGCCACTGCTGTCCACTCAGTGCAGGGAACCGGGACCAGTTTGTTATTTCAGATAATCGTGTGCACAAGCTTCTTCAGCTTTCAGAGCGTTCAGGAATCGCCTGTCTTATTTCTCATCCCACATTTCATGTTCAAATACTGATTTTAACATGAAATGTGGCATGAAACCTGGTTCCGTCATCATGATTTCAGTCTGTAGTGATGATTCTACTGTTTTTCGTTCTGATAAATGCTTTTCACAATCTCCTCTGTCTCCAGTGATCAACAGCCCATGGTCAGCTGGGGAAGGCCAGTCTGCACTTTGTTGTCAGTGATGACCTAAGTTTTCATGCCTTTGATGTGAAGTGGTGTAGAGTCTTAGCATCATAGCATGGATGGGATGTGCCTATGAACCAAAGGGAGCAGGTCTCTCCATGGTGCTGTGTGGGCTCATACAAACATTTGTCGAGACAACTCAACTCAACATTTCATCGGATTGTAGATGAGCAGTCATGGCCATATTGTAGCTGTAGGAGCCCCCTGAAGTCGTCACGCCACAGGTTCAATAAAGATCCAGTGGTGGACAGCACAGTTTTGTCTCTCAGGTGACAACTTGTTGCCATTGTGACTCAGATTAGATTTTCCGTACGTCATCCTGGATCGGATATATTTGATACATGGTTATGGGACTCTGATGGGAAGCCACATACCTGAATCTGTCTTACCTTTGAAACCATAATGGTAGCAGTGCTAATAATAGCAGCTATAGCGTTTTCTCTCTTTGATTTTTTGAAATATATAGCTAGAAATATATATATATATATTCGAAACATATATTCTATATTTCTAGAAAACTTCCATCGGTGAATACTCTGCTATGATATTTTCTGTTTTTATTGATTTATGCATATAAAGGATCAGTATGAGCATCAGTATCATGGTTGTGAATGTCAGCTATCATGTCTTATCTGTATTGAATCAGCATTGCACATGTAGCGATGTGAACATTTCAAAAATCTAAATAACACGCATTCGAAGTGACTTTCATCTCCAATCAACATGAACAGAAGAACCTTTAAATCAGAGGCCATCCTCTCATCACGGTCTCCACAGCCCATCAGCCCCTTCTTCCCTCTGTTTGATTGTGGCTGATTTGTGACACGTCACGTCATGATTGACAGCTCAAGGGCAGCGGGGTGTCAGTGGAGAACAGGTGACGGGAAGCGAACCCTGAGAACCTGCACTGCTAATGTGTTTCCATGTCTGGTGTTACTCATATCACTGTCATCATCATCATCATCATCACCATCACCGACAGACAGACAATCACAGGTCCAGACTCGCAGTTGATGCTGAGTCATGATCTCTGTATTCCCACAGATCCTCTGTCTTCGCACTCTAGAGTATTTCGCTCCTGAACCCGGTCACACTCTTGCACCCGGCTGGAATGTATGATGTGGACTCAACGTGGCCCGGGCTAGTCCCCCTCTATTCAGCAGCAAATCCCTCTGCTTTAGGATTTGCTTGTACTGCTGTGCCAGGCCACTGTACTCTAAACTCTCCCCCATAAGAATCTCTCACTCACTCGTCATGTTTTCCCAGGGGCAGGAATGTAAAGCAATGTGCCTGAATGAGCTGACTCATAATTAACATCCGGGTGCCGACTGGTCCGTGCCTTTGTTCGCTACGTCGGCGATGTAGGGATCTGAGCGCGTCTTTGGTTTCAGCTTGGCTGAAATGTAGGATTGTGAAATACAGCCGCAGGGGGATGAAGTGACGTCTTTCGGAGTTAACAAGAGTTTACATTTCTGAGCCTGTCAGTGAAAATGTCAGGAGCCACATCAAAACAGCGGCTCGCACATAGTGGGCTCATTCTTCTGAGACTAAGACACGCTCGCACGTATTCTCCTCTTGTCTTTGATAGCACATGGCCAGATGTCATACGGTCTGTCTCTGTGTGTGTGTGCCGTCCTCAGGCCTCCCCTTCCTGAGAGCTCCATGGAGAAGATGAAAAGGTTCAAGAGACGCCTCTCGCAGACGCTCCGGGGCAGCCACACCATTGACGAGTCTCTGTCTGAGCTGGCTGAGCAGATGACCATCGAGGAGAACGGCCTGAAGGACAGCGGTGAGCTCTCACACGTTGACTGTAAATGCGTTGGATACAGGAAGTGGGTCTTTGTATCAATATCTCTGTCTCTAAACACTGCAGTATGCCAGTACATGTACTCGAGTACCTACTGTTGACATCTTTCACATCATTCGCTCGCCCTTTAATCACCCACTGTTGTGACGAGTCCAGAACCTAGAAGATAAACCTTATGTAAAATAGATCAAACTAGAGATATGTGTTTTATATATTTATATATTGTATTGTACAGTGTTGGCACTAAATGGGGCCAAATGGAAGAAATCCGCACCCCAAGTTTCATAACATGCACATTTTAGTTGTAACTATATTAAAGAGACATTTACTCCACTTTTACGTCTTCCTTGTTTGAAGTGTAAACGGAATATTTCAAACACTGTCTCACCTTACAGTTTCACAACAGCCTCTAAAACGACGACACAGTTGAAACAACAAACATAACATTTCGAACCTGTGTGCAGGGAGTATTTACTGTAGAGTTGGTGTTTATATTAGAATCCATTAGAGCTGGCACAGTGTGCTCATCCACTGTTTCTGGATCTATCAAGTCATTTTGGGCAGAGTTGTAGATTAATGAGGTTTTAGTAAAGTTGATTTTAGCATGTGAAGGATTAACATGAGGGCATGTATTCAAACACCAGGATCATGCGTAAAAATTTAAAGCACATTTATGTAATGATGTCTAAAATGAGATTTAAGTGCTAAATGTTAATGGAGTGCGGATGTCATGTCCCAAATCAGAATTTTATCTAACACAAACCTAGAATCTCTAGGAGGAATCGAAGTTGAACTGCTGAATGTTTTATAAGATCTTTTACCAGTGATGCTAATGGTTGACTTGTGTCATTAATCTTTAATGTCAGACTTTGCATCAGGGAGTCAAGTGTTCTTGTTGCTCTTCTTCCTCAGTTGTTTGGTTTTGTAATCATTTAAACCTTCCAAATCATCCAGCTGTCACCCGCTCATTGTCGACTTCTCCGAAAAATGTAATCGCCGCTTCGTGTGGACTCTGCTGAGCTCTGTGTGATATGACTGTTGTTTCACTATACGTACTGTGGGCAGTTACATCATTCGTATTGGATCCGGCTGAAGGCTGCAGGCTCGGAGGCGTCAAAATAAAAAACAGCGGCACAGCGGCTTATCACTGCTGATATCCACAGAATCTGCGGGGAGCGAGGGCGGGAGGGTATGCGCCTCGGTGTGCCACCGCTGGTTGTTACCATGGCGCACAGGATCTGGAAACATTCTGGAGTTTCCATGACATTGCCATGGCAATTTGTATGACTTGGTGAAACGAGTCAGGAATCTCCGTGCTCCCCACCACCACCACCACCACCACCGCCACCACTTCTTCTCCTCCTCTCTTGTATCATTCAGCTCGTCCTCTCTAAATTTCAGGCACCACAACCTCCCTCTCTCTTTCTTTCTCTCAGCCTCCAAAGCCTCTTTCAGACTGTCCTCCCCGCACCCCACTCCTCCAATTCTTCTGAGAACTAACCGAGCTTTGTAAGGAGCTTTTTGTGGAGTGATTAACACCAGGTTTGGCCTCAGTGTTCCACGGCTCGGAGAGTGGGGACATAGAGATTTGTATGTGTGTGTGTGAGAGAGAGAGAGAGAGAGAGAGGCTGCATTGTTGTGTAACAGTGTGTTGGGCAGAGTGGAGGCAGAGAGGAGCGACCCAATGAGATGTGATCTGAACTGGGTGATTGGGGAATGCGTTGTGGTTCTGATCTGGTTATGTAACATGACAACACGAGGCAGCTGCGTGGAGATAGCGCAGCAGTGGTGTAAGGATCTGTATGTCACACAGGGCCGCTGAATCTTTATCTGTTTTCATGGGGGGGATGTAATCTGTTCTGACTGCCCCTTGTCCTTAAAGGTCAAATAGGTCGGATTCATGGTGGCTCCCACAGAGAGGACCCAAATCATTTAAGTGTTGCTCTCGAAAGTTTTTTTAAACACGTTAGTGTGCACACTTTCATTACAACAGGTGCTTCTAAGTATGTTTTCACAGTTCTCGTGTAGATTCCATCGTTCTTGGTCTCGTGATCTGACTCCACGGTGTCAGGGCTGTGTACAGTTGATGATCACCTGATCATCTGTTGCTAGAGTCATTGTTCTCCCGGTCACTGAGATAGTTCCTGGTGAATATAGCCTTAAACACATTTAAAAAGGCCTTGAATTGAATAATATGAGTTGAAGTGTGCACGCCTAAGACGTATCACACTGTCTGAATTTCTGGCAGGTCACCGTGAGAATGTTTCTGCTCGGCCAGACAGCAGAAGAATCATTCCTGCAGGTATCGGCTGCTGCATTGTGAAGTCTGTTTCAAGCTGAACTTGATGCACAGCACTACTTCCTGACAGCTTGTTGATTATTAGCATGACCAAAAAGTGACTTGTGAATGACAAGCATCTGTGATTTAAACCGGCAACTTTGTAGCTGTAGACGCTCTACAAACCACTGTATGATGCACCTAAATGTTCCAAATGGTTGTGTTCTAATGTAGTTTGAACTCTTAAGTATTGTTGCATGGCTTTTAGTTTAGGACATAACCAAATATGACAAATCTGGACTGTTCTGTGAAAATCTGTTTTTGCAGTCTAACAGGACCTGAACATTCTCTGTGCTGTGCCTCGTCTTGGAGGACCCAGCTCGGGTCTTGTGAACTTAATTTTCATTATAAAATTCAAGTCCAAATGAGATCACAGAGTGGTTTGACCCTGAATCTGGAGGCCTTACAAATCATTGAGCTGAGGATTGGTGGTGACGTGGTCAACTTACTCTCATATCTCACAGATCTTGTTGACTGCCGATTATAGGCCTGGCACATACGACATAAAGCATGGCACCGCCTCTGCATGTCCAATTGACTGACTCTGATTCCAATATATGTGAGTTTAAAGGGGATGTATTAGAAGTCAAGGCACAATTATACATATATCATGCCAAGTAATGTACCAAAGCCACAGTCACTCATCCTGATCATTGTTTTATTTGTAATGGTTTCATTTCTTGTTCAAATCCACTGAAGAATGTGTCTTTTAATGGTGTCATTTAAGGAGTTGATTTCCAAATTAATGTAAAAATACATCCTAACATCCTCCATTATTATGTGTGATGCTAAATGAATGTATTATTACATTTCTGTTTCACACAAAGTGAGTGGAGGCAGGTCACCAAGATGACACCCTACGTCTGTTTGCATGTTGACGCTTCTCAAAACCCCAAAAAGCCAAAACCTTGCCCGTGGCCTTCTGTCTGCGCTGCAACTGTTCTGCTCAACTGGGGCCTGGTGTTGTTTTCCAGCAGTGTGTGATTCAATATGTGCAGCTCTGTACATATGAAATCCCCCCAAATCCTCCAGTTCCTGACAGATACTGCTCTGTCTGTCAGAGGGACATGCTAACCCCTGTCACATGAGGATATTTACAATGTTGGAGCTGCACTGGCCAAAAGAATAGAAATGTGACAATGGTTCTTTCTACATTTAGAAACCTTGATTTTGAATTCAGGAACATCCAATAAAATTCAAATAAGCCATATTTGAATTTTCATAAATTTATGAAACTTGCAGTACACAAACTAACCTATAGTTTTACTTTATATGTAACTGAATTCCAGCATTCGTGCGTAACGTCCATTCATAGGAACACATGCTTTGTCATGCAATACTCTTTGGTTGTTGATATATTCCATGCAAATCTATGCATCAGTAGATTAGGACTTAACTGCGGTTACTTATGTAACCGCAGTGATTGTATTATGCAGTCTGGTCTTACACCAGGCTCCTGCATCAGAGAGCTGTTCCTCTTACGGAACACATTCATGAATGGTGTCATTCAAGATACAGTGTAGGATGCAGGGACACCTAGTGGTGAAGCTGCACCTCCTCACCCTAACCATGCAAGAGAACCAATGATAGGCCTCAGGAAATAGCTAATGGAAAGTGCATTCAAACAGTATATAATTAATCCTGTGACTTCATGTCTGTGCACTGACGGTAAACACATGCTAACTTTGCTCTCCTCTCCCGCAGAGCCCATAGTGAGAAATGGCCGCCCTCCATCGTCGCACAGCGTCCACTCCTTCCTCCATCAGTACACGGGCTCGTTCAAGAAGCCGCCGCTGCGTCGGCCTCAGAGTGTGATCGGAGGAGGCCTTGGCTCCCTCATGGTCATGCCCCGCAACGGCAGCCGGCTCGGTAAGACGCTCAGGACACAGCGGTCATGTTTCATTTTTTTTTTATCTTCCTGTGACTTGAATCTGAGTGGTACTGAAACAAATATGCCCACAGGCGTGTGTCGGCACAGACACAGATGAATGTCACCTCAATCATTGCAGCTCTAATACTCAGCTGTACTGTAAACACTATAGAATGGAGTCACGGCGTCTCCTCCCCGACACAACATTCAAATTCATTACATTTCCTGTAACGTGAAAGTGAAGCCCAGAGGAGCTGAATTTGTGAATCAGTGTGATGGATGGATTTGTTTTAAACCCTGTGGCACTGAACTAAATTAAATACATCGGTCAAACCCATTTAACCTGAAATGTGTACTTCATGTAGTCGACACAGCTGCAGCAGAGATTAGGAGAAAAGGACCTTGTGACAGTCTCAGGGACTTTAAAGTTCTAATACCTACGTAGGATTTGTTGCTTGGTATTAACCCTGGATTCCCTCTGGATGAACAAAGATCAAAACAATACTTTATCACTTGTTTATAGCTTCTGGTATCTTACTGGTTTGCTCTCAACCCCCTTGGTGCTGTTATTGAATGAACCAATACACTGTAGTGGCTCATTAGAGATCATTGAGAAATGATGAAAATGCAATTTTAAGAAAAGCCCTACATACGCTATCTTTAAAGGTGCAGTGTGTTAGATTTGGTGACATCTATTGGTGAAGTTGCACCTCAGCCTCACCCTTTGATCATGCAGGAAAACCTCTGGTGGCCCTCAGTGTCCAATAAGGCTCAGAAGATGTTAAGTATGTACACGTCTACTACTGTAAAAACATGACAGTCCCTGTAGAGAGGACCTGTTCCTAATGTAAATATACATTAAAGGAGTCATTTAAGGGTCATGGAAAAGAATGATCCATTTAGGTGATTTTAGATTCATGAAGTCTTACACACTGCACCTTTAAGCTTGTACTCAGTCCTGACCTGTTTTCACAAAGAGTCTCTGGAACTCCTCATCTCACCCTCCTCTCTTTAACTCCTCCTCTGCCCAGACATCGTCCACGAGAACCTGAAGATGGGCTCTGACGGAGAGAGCGACCAGGCGTCCGGGACGTCGTCCGACGAGGTGCAGTCGCCCACAGGTGTTTGTCTGAGGAACAGAGGGAACAGACGCATCTCTGCTGAAGTGAGTGTGTGTGTGTGTTTTCAGACTCTCTTTGTCCTCATGCAGACTTCCTGCCGAATGAATGGTGATTATATTATGGGGTGTGAGTCACAGGAGAGTCTAACAAGCTCTTATGTTTGAATATGTTGCTGCTATGAATCTCGTCACAGCTGTTTATCGGGGTCATATCTGCACAAGAGGTGCAGTCTCCACTTTGTCACTGAAGGTCTGTTTTAGATGAGTCAGCAAGAAACTGAGGCGCAGGATTCAACAATAGACTTTATTATTATCTGAGTTAGATACTGTGCCTGATGATGTTAGTGTTGTAGCTCCACGCTCTCACTTGGCGTTGGTGTGTTTTCGTGCAGACAGCAACACAGCTGCACACATAATCTTTGTGTAACACACATGTACACACACACACACACACACACACACACAAAATAACTATATATTGTACTTGTAGAACATATTTTTTCATACTTACTACCACCCTCCCATATTGTTTCTTACACATAAATATACACACCCACACACACTCTCTCACACACACACACACACACACACACACACACACACACACACACACACAGCCATTTGACATTCCTCTGGTGCATCCATATTGTAAGAAGAGCTTCGTTGATCATTTCACTTAAATACAATGACATCAAGCCTCAGTGTTGCCGTCCTTTGTTACTTGTTCATCACATTTGAGTATTTAATCTTCTCAATTGTGACCTCAGTCCTGATTGGAGGATTGCAGGACTTGCAATGTCATGTAGTGAACTGTCCACATGAAGTCATTCTTCAAAATAAAGCCAGGAACGTGAACCTTTTAAATCCTCCTTAATGACTTCTAATGGGATTCTGGGCATGTGCAGAGTCAGGGTGACACTGTGACAGTGAAAGTGATACGTCGGTGGATTTACGCCGGCACATCCACACTTTTTACATTTAAATTCATTTCTTTTGGACACTTTCAAGATGGATATACCCTGTTTATTTTTTTAAGTGCGGTAGGTGTTGACAACTTGATAGTTTGCTGGTGTAGCTGTGTGTTAGCACCTGCTGCCTCATCACGGGAGAAAAAACCTCCTTTTGTTGAAGAACTCCCGCGTCTCTCCTCGTCAGAAAGTGTTTGTCTGTAGCTTTGATTGCGAAAAGATCTCTGGGGGATTTTTTGATTTCCGAGCAGGCGGCGCTTACTGCACCGACGAACCCCTACAAGTCAGACTGCGAGGGAAACAAATGGCACACAAACGTGCTTTTAAGCAGCTTTATACATTTGGCGCTCGCTCTTTGTCACACAGAGGAGGAGGAGGAGGAGAAGTGTTGGAGGAAGAGTGAGGAAGTCCCTCCTCCGGCCTGTGGTCAGCTGGAGGATTGTCCATCTCACCCTGCAGAGGAAGCAGCGCTGTTTTGGGATTACATCACAGGGATTACTGTAATACGCTCCAGATGGGCCCCTGTTGTAACAGATTAGGCCGGGTTGATTGGACAACTAGCGGAGGGTGGGGGTTGCACAGGTCAAGTGATGGATGGCATCACCACAGAGCAGCAACAACTCAGAGCACAACATCGCAACATTAAAGACATAATATTGAAGAAAATACAGTGACTATAACTTAAACCACACTGCTGCCACCATCATACTGAATTCATCCAGTGAATTCTAGTCACAGCTCCCAAAATGTATTTTTAGTTTCTTTGTTTTTTTGTCGGAGAATTTGGAAAATTCCGACTGTTTGTGTTTGTGTGTGAGCACCCGCCCACCCCTGCCTCTGATTGGCCAATCATCATCGCTCATACATTTGTCTCTGCCCCCTCATCAAAGGACAAACAACACAGTAGCAGCGTCTGTAACTAAAGAATGTAACTTTGGGAATTACCCGATACTGAAAAACACCATTATGACGCCATTTATTTGTTACACACTTGTTCCCATCACTGCCCATATTCACAAATCACAGTCTGTCTGAGAGGGTTCGACATCCTCTGCCTTTACCTTTTAGCAAGAGTGTGAACCAACTACCATAAATCCCTTTCAACGTGGAGGAAAGAAAGAATGGAGGAACCCCAGGCAGAGCCTCGTGTGAAGGAAGTGATTGATAATTGATTCATCTCGTCTGTTTGAAAGCACAGCTCCAGTCTCCTGAAGTCTGTGGGGGCTGAGCACTTCCAAAAGTGTTATGTAGCATTAAACACTCCATTGTTCTAAAAGCCAAGAGTAGTGTACAAGAAAATATGGAAATGGAAATTATGGATGCTGGCTTTTGTCTTTTTTAATCTCATCAATTAGTTAATCAAAAAGTCATCCACAGACCAAAATAGCCTCTATCTTAATTGCATGCTAATAATTCTCAATTGATCTCAATCTCACTCCTCATCAGTGCATGGAACATGTTTCTTTTCATCGGCCAATGAGGTTATATCCTCATCAGTGTTCATTTTGTTGGTTAGGGTGTCTGTAATCTGGATTATACAAAATAACAAGCGCTGGGATTTCCATGAAAGTTAGATTTATTGAATTCTGGTGCAAATCTGGATCAGGGAGGAATATGTAACCATTTCCCCAAGAGATCAGGAGTAGAAGTATCCAGGCACCTCATGGTTATGTGTGTATGAAATGCTATTCTAGTTGACAAAATGTTGTGTTTAAGTGGGATCGTGGCTCAGCTGTTTTGGTGATTTCACTAGTACCTATAACAGATGTATTCAGCGTATAACTTTCCAAATGTTAAGTTCTTATTAAGCAATTCACCGTGATGTGTAATCTATCCTGGAGCCCTCAGTTACACATTCATCATTGCTGTCCAAATGTGGAAAGTTAAGAGTTGCATATTATTGTTTTTCAGTGTGGGGGGGTGGGGGCCTGGGTCAGCTTATAAGTATCCAGTGTTACCTCAGAGGCAGTGGAAATGGATTGGAGGGAGGGAGGGAGGGAGGGGGAGGGAGGGAGGGAGGGAGGGAGAGAGAGAGAGAGAGAGAGAGAGAGAGAGAGAGAGAGCAGATTAACAGTAATCTAACAAATAGAGGAAATGCATGATGGGAAGTATCCAGACGTTCCACTGTGCTGCTGATTTTTTTTATTTTATATAACAACTCATTAGGATCATGATTTAGTACTTTGTTGCTCTGGGAAAGACTTTACCCTGAACTCTTAAAGGGCCCCCTCCTGTGAGCCCCTCTCATGTGCTGCACTGAGCTGTATAGAGGCATGCAGCTACTACACGTGTATTTATACACACACACACACACACACACTGGCCCCTCTGTTGACCAGTGAGGCCTAAAGCTGGCTGTATAATGCTGCTTCTTACAGATTCAATGTGTTTACTCTGGATCTCAGCCATTTTGTTGCCAATCAGTGGTATTTATCCAGAGCTCACACTGTTTGCTGAGGGTTTACACAGTTTTCTCAGGGTTTTATAACATGTGGACACAGTTTTTAAAAAATTTAGTCTCTGTTGTTGCCCCCCCCCCGTGCACGTGTGTGTGTGTGTGTGTCCAGGACCTGAACAAGCGTCTGTCCCTTCCGGCCGACATCCGGATACCTGACGGCTACCTGGAGAAGCTGCAGTTGACCAGCCCGTCCTTTGACCAGCCGCTGAGCCGACGCTCCCGCAGAGCATCACTGGTGAGAGGGAATACAGAGGAGATGTACTTAAAGGTGCAATGTGTAAGATTTGGTGACATCTAGTGGTGAAGTTTATCCATCAACTCTCCCCTCTGAGCGTGCAGGAGAACCTATGGTAGACTTCAGTTGTCATTAAAGCTCAAAAGATGTTTAGTTCGTCCACTCCCTCATACTGTAAAAACATGGCCGCCCCCGTAGAGAGGACCCGCTCTTCTTGTAAATAAACATTAATGGTCTCATCTAAAGGTAATGAGAACAAAAACTGTAGGTGATTATGAAAATGTCAGAATGTATTTATTTTGTAAAAATCGAACCTTTAAAGGTGCAGTGTGTAGGATTTCAGGTCAATGTTTGTCTCTTCTATCTATTGAAACAAATTATATAATAATTATATACAGACATTGTTACAAATCTATAATCACCCCACTGTATTACTTTTTACATTACCCTAAAATGAGCCCTTTTATCAGGAGCGGGTCCTTCCTATGGGGGGCCGCCATGTTTTTACATCCCAGAGTGAAAAAGTGTCTTGAGCTTTAATGACAACTGAGGGCCACCATAGGTTCTCCTGCATGCTCCAATGGGAAGGCTGAGGTGATGGGTACAATATTCAACTCTCCCACCAAATCTTGCACACTGCACCTTTACTTCATTTGAGTTTCAATGTCAGAGAGCTGAACACACATCATTGGGTGTTTGCTAAAGACCAGGCAGGAAGAGACAGAAGAAAAAGAAAGTGAAGGACAGAGAGACAGAACTCGACCATCCGACCACATCCTCTCCGCCTGTCGTCATACGTTCATGTTCCGCCCCGACATTCGCTTTGTCAGCTGCCTCAATAATAAGCAGCTGATTTGACTGTGTACGTGTATTTGTTGAAAGGGAAACAGAGTCTCACACACACACACACACACACACACACACACACACACAGAGCTGATGAATCTGAAGCGTCCTCATTTCACAGTATCTCTGGTAGTTTCTGGTAAAGCTCTTCTGGGGACTGAACATGATGAACTCTGACTCTGACTCTAAAAACAAAAGCTGCTGTTTCAGTAATGAGCTTTGGATCTTAGTTATTCCATTTAATCTCTCGTCTGTCCATGTTGTGTCCAAATGGCTGTGAACTGTGGGCGCTTTCATTTCTGGCATATCATGATTACAATTCATTTTCTTTTCTGTCCAAGTGGTTTCTCAACTATTGTAATTGAATTTGTAAAATACTAGAAAATGTATTTTCTATTATTTTCCGCACTTTAAGATAAGGAGTGTTTGCAGCTTATTTTACTCAATTAAAGGTCCAGAGTAAAACTATTTCCACAAAACAATATCAAACAATTATTTAGATGTTTTTAGAGTTTACCTGAATCAATAAATCTGTTTTCAATACTCTACAACACACCTTTCATAAGGAGTGTGTCCTCTCTATGGAGGCAGCCATGTTGTCTTCTAACAGGAACCCAGAACTGATGAATTTCCACAATGGAACAAGTTCATTCAGCAGACAAACCAAAGCGACATACATCTGACGGTGAATGAAGAGCCTGGGGAATCGAACCCACAACCTCATGCATTCAAAGCATACTCTACCACATGCTCTACCACTGAGCTACAGCCAGTTCCATTGTGTTGTTCTAAAATCCTCTAATATAATAGAGGAACAGTGACGTTGTGGCTGTTCAGCTGTGACATGCATCTTGACAAGCAGACCTTAATTGAATCCAATTTAAAATCAATCATTAATTACCTTTAATGGTTTAAATCTTAAAAGAGTAAAATCCTCACGCAGGAGGAACGTGAACCTCTGATATAGTTAACGAATCGTCAGCCATGTGTTAAATCTGCCTTATCAGTGAAGGCTTCCTGTCTCGCCTGTAAACAAACATCTTTAAAAGCCAAAAGCCAGCAGTCTTGTGTCACGGTGGATTAGTGGACATGGTGGTGGGTGGTGTGTGACCTCCTTACACCCCCCCCCACCTCCCCCTGCTGCTGCTACAGGGCCGTCACAAGGATTTGTGGTGGTGTCTTTAAGCTTGTCATCGCTGAACAAGACGCCGCCCTTATTAACGCTCTTTGTCCTTTTCTCTCCTCCAGTCAGAGATCGGATTTGGAAAGTTGGAGACCTACATCAAACTGGACAAACTGGGGGAGGTACCTGACTTCGTGTGTGCGCGTGCGCGTGCGCGTGCGTGTGTGTGTGCGTGTGTGTGTGTGTGTGTGTGTGTGTGTGTGTGTGTGTGTGTGTGTGTG
>JAFBJT010009006.1:0-17845 GCA_016785325.1 Chascanopsetta lugubris | reverse complement strand
TGTGTGTGTGTGTGTGTGTGTGTGTGTGTGTGTGTGTGTGTGTGTGTGTGTGTGTGTGTGTGTGTGTGTGTGTGTGGGTGTGTGTGTGTGTGTTCAGTGTCAGCCTCAGCCTCTGCAGTTTTCCACCAGGTGCTAATTCTCAGTGGCACACTGACATAATACACACAAGCATCAGTCCCACTTGTGAGGCCTGTCTTCACCTGTCCTCACCCCCCCCCGTCCTCCCCCCCCCCCCCCCTTCCCCCTCAGGGCACATACGCTACTGTCTTCAAGGGGAGAAGTAAGCTGACGGACAACCTGGTGGCGCTGAAGGAGATCAGACTGGAGCATGAGGAGGGGGCGCCGTGCACAGCCATCCGAGAAGGTACAAAAGTTACTCATGTTATTCAGCATCAGTGTATCACGGCCGACACAAGATGAAAGAGAAAATCTAATGTGACGTGTCCTTTGACCTTATCCCCTTTGGTTAATGTCCTGTTGGTGAACATGGAGGTGATGGGGTCCATGATTTGAAATGGTACAGCCAGGCTGTGACACCGCCTGTCTTTATTTATAGACGATACAATATCACTTTATTTTTGCATTTTAATGAATGACAATAATGAAATACAACAACAGACACATAAGTCTTAAAGGTGCAGTGTGTAAGATTTGGTGACATCTACGAGTGAAGTTGCATTATTGAATCCATCGCATCACCGTTTCATTTTGAGTATGCAGGAGAAGCTATGATAACCTTCAGTCGTCATTAAAGTTCAAAAGATGCTTAGTATGTCCACTCTGGGCTACTGTAATAACATGGCGGCCCCCATAGAGAGGACCCGCTCCTGGTGTAAATATACATTAAAGGGCTCGTTTTAGGGTTATGTAAAAAGCAAGTCATAGAACTGGGATGATAATACATCTGTGAACATGTCTATATCATTGTTTTGTAATTGTATTTTTACAGATGGAAGCGACAAAAATGGACTAAAATCTCACGCACTGCCCCTTTAAAGTTAACAGGGGTTATTCAGAATCTTACTTTGAAATACATCGTGTTGATGAGCAGCTGAAAGTTAGTGTTAATGTTGGAGTCACACGGTCACCGTTTGAATTGTCTCTGTCCATGTAGTGTCGTTACTGAAGGACCTGAAACACGCCAACATCGTGACGCTGCACGACATCGTCCACACGGACAAGTCGCTCACACTGGTGTTTGAGTACCTGGTGAGACTCCGCCCCCACGCCCCCAACTCCCCACTGTCTTCATGACTCATGCTTTAAAATATGCTAAAACAAGCCAATTCTTTAATATTTATGAGAAGCTCAGCAGCAGATTAGAGCTCCTGTATCTGCTGTTTCTTTGCCTGTATCTCTTAACTATTTCTCTCTCTCTCTCTCTCTCTCTCTCTCTCTCTCTCTGTCTCTCTCTGTCTGTCTGTCTGTCTGTCTGTCTGTCTGTCTGTCTGTCTGTCTGTCTGTCTGTCTGTCTGTCTGTCTTTCTTTCTGTCTGTCTGTCTGTCTGTCCAGGACAAAGACCTGAAGCAGTACATGGACGACTGTGGGAACATCCTGAGCATGCAGAATGTCAAGGTGAGAGCCTCTGCATGCTGCGGGCTGGCATAGCCCACTCCAACATCTTCCAGGACTTTAGTGGCCACTCACGCTTAGAAAGAAGCACTGTTCGTGTGCCCCCTGGTGGTGGAGAGTGGGGAGTAGCACTTTTTTTCTTAACCTTTTTTTAGAGGAAAACTTGTGTTGCAATTGTGTTTCATTTCCTTTTGTGAGTCATGCGAAAACAGATTGTTGTTTAAAAACAAACGATAAAGAACCTTGTGCAATATCACCTTCGTTCATTCCTCAGTGAACCCAGCTTCACAAATAATTATCAGTCAGACAGATCAAGAATACATTCTTTCCACCAGGAACCCATTGTTAGTTTGCAATATTTCCTTTTTTTGCAATATTTTTTCCATAAAAGATAATCACATGTGGACTTTATACCAGAAATATAAAAAACCCATTAAATTAGATCAGCAATCAGTGGTGTTAAATAAAATGAATATATACAATTCATTAAATTAAATTAATCAAATTAGTTAAATATACATTAAAAATAAAACAAGATAAATAAACAATTTGAAATAAATTACAGTGACAGACTTTGGCTTTAGCTGCTCCGGGTTGAAATCGTCCACTGAAAGTGAATGAGTCACAGTGAGGCTCTCTTTTTTTTCTACTGAGTAAAACTCCAGAGTGGTACTTGATGGATTACCTGCCTGAATAATCCAGTAACAACATTCACGATGTGTGTTTTTGTAATTTGCTGCCTCAGTGGAAAGTGACTTGAACCGTCTGATCATCGTCACTCATCACAAACTGCCTCCATCAGATTTTTCTCCTCCAGATCCTGCGAGGTCTGGCGTACTGTCACCGACGGAAAGTCCTGCACCGAGACCTGAAGCCTCAGAACCTGCTCATCAACGAGAGAGGGGAGCTCAAACTGGCTGACTTTGGTGAAAAAAAAAACTCTTCCATCTTTTCAACACATTGATTTTCCAACACGGTCCCTCACACCAAGCGCATCCACGGCATCTGTTTACGTGACGCGCCTGTGCTCCACAGGACTGGCCAGGGCCAAGTCTGTGCCCACGAAGACGTACTCCAACGAGGTGGTGACGCTATGGTATCGGCCCCCTGACGTGCTGCTGGGCTCCTCGGAGTACTCCACGCAGATAGACATGTGGTGAGTGAGCCGTCCACCATGGGAGCCCTACAACTGTTAGAATCCCACCTCCCCCTGACGACTCACAGAAATGTTAGGGACGCTACGTCCATCTGTATATACCGTTTATGCTGTAGACTGCATATAAAAGTCTTGGAAGCTTCTCCCAGGTCTAACTCCACCCGTTTGCCTCCTCCTCCTCGTCACAGGGGCGTGGGCTGCATATTCTACGAGATGGCCGCCGGCAGGCCCCTGTTCCCGGGCTCCACGGTGGAGGACGAGCTGCACCTCATCTTCAGGCTGCTCGGTGAGCTCTCTGTCCACAGGGACGCAGAGAAACTTACACTGTACATGAGCCTTTTATAGCATTAACCCTGGCATGTCGCCCCCCGTGGGTGCCTGAACCCCCCCCCCCCCCCCCCCCCCCCCCGTGCCTGACCCCCCCCCCCCCCTGACTCCCCACCCACAGCTGCTGCCACAAACCCAGCCTCTAACATGTGTGATTGAATGTCCCTGTGCAGGCACTCCGACAGAGGACAGCTGGCCTGGCATATCCTCTATTCACGAGTTCAAGTCCTACAAGTTCCCCAAGTACAAAGCCCAGCCCCTCATTAACCATGCGCCTAGGTGAGTTCCACTCTCTTCTCTGTCTGTTTACAACACTTCTGTTTAAAGGCACAGTCTGCAGGATTTGTCATCAAATCTGCGATGAAAACAAGCCCACAAGACGTGTTGTACAGTATGAACATGTTAGCTAATCCTGAGTTTTGGTGGTTGCGAACAAGCTGCTAATCAAGACTACAGCCTGTCAGGTACACTGTAAGTCATAACTGGTGAGGATGATGATGAAGAAGAAGTCCTACGACAGTGGTGTCGTCGTTTAGTTTCGGACATCACTCATAATCCATTGCAAAATATTGAAATTGTCTATTTCCAGTGTGATTATGAGAGAACTTCCTGTTTGGCCTCATACACAATAACACCACCCCTCCATCACTGTGCAGCCAGAATGTCACACTTATCTCGAAGAGATGCTGATATATTATCAAAGCAGACTCACTTTCAAGGACCTTAACGCATAAACACAATGCAGCTTTATGTAAGAACTTAAAGAGCAGGTCGTCTTAAGGATTGACTCCTTCATTGACCTCTGACCTCTCTCCTTGTCAGCCCTCTTATCATTGGAAATGGAGTTGAGCAGATACATGTGATCAGACCCAGGTATCACAGACTTCATAGCACCCGAGACACTAGTACTGTGGCTTTGTTTAGTTAGCAGCGTGTGCTTTCTGTCGCTTCCTGTGAGGAAATCCTGTGGAATAGTTGACTGTTTTCCTTCCTTACGCTCGTCAGTATCTGTGAGTCTCTCACACCCCCCCCCCCCCCCCCCCCCCCTCTGCGTGTCTCTCACACCCCACCCCCCCTCCCTCCCTCTCTATCTCTCTGCTCCTCCCCCTTCCTTGCAGGTTGGACACTGATGGCATTGACCTGCTGATGTCATTCCTAAAAGTGAGTTTGTCATTATCCGGCCAGGCATTAAAAGTCTGCAGCCCTGTCAGGACCGTAATAATAGCCGCATCCAGACTCATTTATATTCAGTCATCCATCACAAGCCACTCCTGCTCTTTTGACTGACTGTGTGTTTCTAAATGTCAGTACGAGTCCAAGAAGAGGATCTCGGCCGACGAGGCGATGAGACAGCCGTACTTCAAGAGCCTGGGGCCACGTGTGCACACGCTGCCAGAGAGTGAGTAATGAAAGCGCAGTAACGCAGACTTGGCAGACCGGGCCTCGGTACGACTCGAAGGATATTGCGGCGTACGGAGCGGATCAGTTTACCGCCTCGTAACAAAGACTTTATTCTGCTGGCAAGACGTGAATATCTGTCAGACTGATGCTCCTCGTGTTTGGCAGGCATATCCATATTCACACTGAAGGAGGTGCAGCTGCAGAGGGATCCCGGCTACCGGAACTCCTCCTTTCCAGAGTCAGGTGAAGAGAGGAAATGTGAACGTAGCTGTGTGTTACCATGCAGTTACACCACCACAACACCAGAGGGCGTGGTGCAGAAACGAGTGATTTTGGGGCTCTAGCTTTTTTGAGTTTCCACTTGATTATCTCTGTTTGGCTCTGAACTGAAGACGAGAGCACGGTTGCTTGGCTGCGCAGAAGAAAAAATGTGTGCATTCAAAACATTCATGCTAACATGCTCAACTTCTATCTCGTCCCCTCCATCTTGAATCTACTTCCCTAGTATGTAAACAAATCCTCTACATGTTCACATGTTTGTTCCCATGTCACCATTATTATTATATATATATGTTAAAGGTGATTGATGCTCATTTTGTTTTTGTCCCTCAGGAAACGGGAAGAGCAGAAGACAGAGCATGCTGTTTTAGACTCTCCAGACTGTATCGTTTTGTTTTTGTTAAATTTTAATTTGGGAAGGATCTCCGACGATGGATCTGAGATATGTTGACATGGAGCAGCATTGTCATCATCATCATCCTCTTCAGCATAAGCCCCGCCCCCACTCCGAACTTACTTGGGAAGACTCAACCACAGTGTGACACCCCCCTAACCCCACCCGCCACCAGAAGAGACATTTTTATACTGTACATGGATATTTATTGAGAAGAGAATTTGCTGCTAAATCCAACTACTGTCTAGAATTCTAATGGGCTCCGTCACTTTAATGAGAACATGCAATGTAAATAGAATTTTTTTTTCCATTTTGAAGTGGTGATATTTTTAGTTGTTTTTTTTCATTTCCATTTTCATACACAAAGACTCCTCCACACCGAAGCTCCTCACCAGCAGACAAACACAAGACACAGTAGCAGCTTGAACCGGTTTGATTTGATTTCTTTTGTTTCTTTTGTTTTTTGTCTCCGTTGCCATGGCGGTGCACAAATAACATCTGACCATTTGCTCTGAAGGTTTCTGAGGCCAGCTCTGATTTAATAACCGATCGGTTTATCCTAACTGGAGGCGAATACACAAGACAGACATTCTGCCAAGAAATGAGAAGATGAAAAAGAGACAAAAGATTTTATTTTGTCAGATTTTGGCAAAACAAAATCATTCCAGGATGCTGTGATCTCCACCAACGATCAAACGCAGGAGGCACATAGGTGGAGTGGAGATATTAACGAGGGCGTTTCGGGATCCGAACCAGCCTCCTTCTTCCTCTGGTGACTTTACAGACGTGTTCCACCTTTCTGTTCCACCTTTCTGTCCTCCTCCCTCCACTGTAAAAAAAAATCAAGACACGGCTTGTTTATGAACTCATCTTATTTTCTGGATTGCCTCCATCGTTGTGTTGCATGTCCGTTCTGCTGTGAGGAAGCACACGTTCAGGGAGCACTAGCTGTAGTCCCGCCCCCACTTGGTGAATTGAGAAACTACAGTGGAGTCTATTTAACAGTGTTACGAGATATTTTGTATCATATTCTTTAACTTTATTTGTGGATAACTGTCATAAATCGGTGTGGGTCGTCACTGCAGACGCCCTCCCATATTTGAGCTGTTTTTTTCCAGAGTAAAGAAAATTAAATTTAAAGTTTAAACAGAATCAACTGGATTTTTTCTTTCCTATTTGTAATTTATCATTTAAAAACAGCCTCTGAAAATGTGATGAATAGCACCCTCTGTTGTTCAGCATTCAATGCTCCGTTTATTGAAAATGACATGACATTCTTCACAATACAAAAAAATATACAGAATACATAATGTATACCAAGTCCATTATAAAAAAAGAAGCGTTACAAAGGCTTTTCATTTTTTAAAAATCTCGTCTTCATTAAAAAAAGAATTTGTTTGGAGATAAAGGAGGAAAAACAGGACAACAAGGCACAGCCGGTACTATCGGAGAAGCATAGTGCATACGTTACATACAAACCCACACAATGTGAAGCCACCTGTTTCACAATGTGATCGAAATGTAAAGAAAAAAAAAAGTTCATTACAAAAATAATTGAGCGGTGGGCTAGCTGTTTTTTGTAGCTAGCTACGTTTCACTTCTGTCCGTGTTGAACAGGGTCAAGTGGAAATGTGCTGTCATCGTCACAAAGAGTCCGACGCCTCACAGACATGGCGGCGTATGGCTTTATTTTTGTTTAGTTTTTTTAAATTCTTTTGAACCAAGTGCTTTAAACCACTGGAATCTGAAGCAAGTGCAAAACGAAAGGTGAGGTCACAAACTGTCTCCAAGGTCACGGCCACTGCTGCTGATAGTGATGAAGAGGAGGATGATGATGATGAAGGATGTCTTTTCTCTTCACAGACCCTGGATCAGGATTTGTGGGTGGTGGGGGACAGGAGCAGGGAGGAGGGTGTTCCTTCCAGGCTTGGCAGGGGGACAGGCATGTGTCCGTTGATTAGGCTGGGGAACTGTGGAGGAAGAGAAAGGGGCCGCGAGTAAGCGAGGTGGGGACGGACGCTCTGTGAACGCTGCCTTCCGCTCAGGAACTGCAACATTGTCACCGCTCGGGTTTCCTGTTTTTTGTTTTATCTTTTTTTTTTTCTCTCTCTTTTCATTGTACCTCTTCCTCTTCTCGTCTCTGTCCCCTGCACCCCCATCACACACAAAGCACTTATTTGTGCACAAAGGTTCCGGTGTGTGTGTGTGTGTGTGTGTATATGTGTGTAGTGTGAGGTGTTGTGCATGCATGTATGTGCCGGTGCACAAATGAGGAGCAGCTCTCAAACCAGTCCGCCCTGTTCAGACCGGCTCCCCTGGGCTCAAACAGGAAGTATTCACAGGATTTCCTCTCCCCGCTGAAACAGGACACCTCTGCTGGACCTGCTCACTGACGCACCACTCGTTTCACCGTCTGCCCCTTTCTCTCTGCTCGTCGCCAAAACATGTTGTTGGAGAGTTTTGTCGAGTTCACACTCTAAATATTAGGATCAAATGGTGAATGGTCCTTTAAAAGGTACAATTGTTGCCATATTACCATGTGCAACACTCTGCCCTCCGATTGCACGGGGTAACTCGGGGTCAGTATCTTGCCCATGGACACAGAATGGGTCAAACTGGACTTGAACCAACAACCATTCCAACCTGAGACACGAGCTAGAAAACAGAGTGATGGTGTCTAATGACCTTGGCAGGCTGCAGTCTCCATTCTACGCTCATTAGTGACCATCTTTTTTAAGCTCCATTAAAGCATTAAAATGCAATGATGAAAATCTATGAAATGTAATCTTTGATTAGTTTAAGTCCAAATTCAGGCATAACTGCAATGCCTTTTAAGACTTGTACCTGTAATCTAGATGATTTTGTATTCTGCGGTGGTAAAAGCAGCTCATAATCCCGTGTAGGTTCATTTTTATTAGCTCTTCATTTCAATCTCAAATCATCTTTACTCAGGTGGGTAAACAACTGCCAGGAATAACTGGTGCTTTTAATAACACTGCAGCTCAACTTCCTCCTCCACGGCCGGTAAATGATCATCCTCTGTTCTCACCTGTGTGTGTGTGTGTGTGTGTGTATGTGTATGTGTGTGTGTGTGTGTTACCTGGAAGAGTGAGCTGTGGCCCTGCAGCCGGGCGGGGCTAAGCGGGGCCACCGGGCTCAGGCTGCTCCAGAAGTGGATGCCGGACAACAGCGGACTGTGGGCCAGCAACAACCCGGAGGGAGTCTGGAAGAGAGGGATCATGGGAAAAGAGAGCGAGAGAGAGAGGTTTCTTGTAAATGAGGGGAAAAACAATGAAGACAACATTTTTCTTTAAAGACAAACAGAGACCCACTGGTTGCAGTTGAGCTTCTCTTCAGGGGCTCGGCTAATGTGAAACATGCCCAAATAGTAAACGAACGCGTTTTTGGCGTTTGGAAAAACAAACTGACGAAGCAGGAAGGAAGTCTGTGGTTTTTTTTCTCTCTCGCTCTCTCATTCTGAGAATACGGGGGTGGCGTGGGGAGGAGAGGTAGTGGACAGTGGGGGTTGTTGTTGATCGGGGTGGGGGCGGTAGAGGAGGAGCGAGGGGAGGAGAAAAAAAAGAGGGGTCCTGGGGAACTTGGAACGCCGGTTTGAAACAGAGAAAACATATGAAATCAATTTCTCCCTTTCTCCCCTGCCCCCCCCCCCCCAACTTTCCCCCCTGTGTCACCTCAGAAGTGAGCCAGTGTTGTGGAGGGACTGGCCTCGCTCCCCCATTATTAATGGAATTATTGGAGCATATGGCATCACTTAGGGCCTCTCATCGCTCTCATCGCTCGGGCTCTGAGAAGATTTTCTGTAAATCGCCTGTTTTCCTCTCATCCCACCTTTTTATTGAGCTGCCGGATAAACAGACGCAGTATAATTATTAATTATTCAAATCATAAATTCACCTGTGTGTGTGTTTGTTTTTCGTCATCAGACTTCAACTCCCAATCTGATCGGTGTCGAGAAGGGAACTAATTAAAGGTCAGTTTTATTTTCTTTCATCACAAATGATTTTCACTTTCCTAAAGTAAAAGTTAGATGATCATTATTAGAATTATTCAGGGTTATTACAATATGGATGTGCTTCATATAAAGAGACCTCCCTCTCTCCTCTTTGTCAGCATCACAGGCCCACCCCCTGCTCTACCTGTGCCCCGCCTCTTTGCCTGTTTTTGGATTAACCAAATCCTGCAGAGTGCTGATGAGGCTCGTGGTGGGCGGTTCTCCTCGGAGGAAAACCGCCCACCACGAGCCTCATCAGCACTCTGCAGGAACCTATGGCTGATGTCCTGGATGCTACATCCATCTTTATACACAGTCTATGGTTCTCTGACATGCTTTTAAGAGAAAGGTGAGGTGGCGTACATCTGCTGTACATTTCATCACCACCAGCAGATGTCACTAAACCCCACACACCGTCCATGTTGACAGTGAAATGTGTTTGCTGATTTAAAGTTGGACTCGGTTCCCTCCGCTCGAACCCGTCACTTGTGGGTTGGCTGGTGTTGGATATTTATCGCTGACGTCATGCTCGGGACGGATCCTATCCTCTCCACCAGACCACCGCGCAGAGGGGAAGGACACAGATAACATCGCACAGTGATCCTCTTTCTTTGTGAGATTTGATTAGGATCAAACTAACTAGTCCTTCTGCGGCGGCTGCAGACATGATTCCGAACTCGTCCCAAATTGTTGTCATGATCCCGCAGACGGGGGTGTCATTGGACGGGTTGATCTCAGGTGTGTGTCGGGCGGCTCGGGCCCGACAGATACGGTGCCAGGATTGATTTCATCCCTGAGACTGTCCCAGCGTTATGTCTCCCATTTAAAAGACGGAGCGAATTAATACGATTTCAAACCAGAAAAAAAGTACATCAGAGAATCTTGAATTCAATCTGATTTCTGGGTTATTCTTTGGCTGATCACGCTCATGGTGTTTTTTTTGACTCGATGGAAATTAAATCATGTTTGTATGTTTTGTGCCAACTCTGGCTCAGGAGTTCTAACCTACTCTTCATCATGTGAAGCCTGCATCTATTCCTTTTCTTGTCTTGTTGGATCGTTGTGTTGTTGTACGATGAGCCACGGACTCTGTTGGGCTTTGTTTCTGATGCAGCATCACCTCCTGAAGCACAGTGTTGCCCCAATGAAGCACCAGTTTCACCCCGGCAACCTGGATGAACCAGGAAGTAGGAGGAGTTGGGCATCGGCAAGATGGCCGCCGAGCCAACCGCCCACTATGAGCCTAATTAGCACTCTGGAGAGACCTGTGGGTGGCGTCATGGACGCGACGTCCATTTTTATGTATACAGCCTATGGTTCACTCATTCATTCATTCATTCATTGTGTGGGCACTTGTAACCACAGTAAGGTGAGGTGACTGGTCTGACCTGTGCAGTGAAGAAGGCCGGGGTGAGGGAGCCGGACGGCAGCGCTGGGCTGTTGAGGGCGATGGAGCCGATGTCACTCCCCGCCAGCAGCAGGGACGGGCTGGAGATCTCCAGCGCTTTGGGTTTTTTGCTTTTTGGTGGGAGTCCATCTCCATGGTTACTACTACTACTGACAGAGCCACTTCTGGCACTGCTGCTGCTTCTCTTCTCAGGGGGCGGCAGGGCTCGCTCCCTGTGCCCGGAGGAGAGGTTGAGCGGCTGGGCGCCCTGATCAGAGTCCTCCTCCCCCCCCTCCTCCTCCTCCTCCACCCCCTCCCCTTCCCCCTCCTCTCTGACTGCGGGGCTCCAGTGTCGGCCGGGCAGGGCGTGGGGGGAGGGTGGCGAGTGGGAGTGCGAGGGCAGCCTGGAGCGCCTGGGGGAGACATAGGGCTCGGGCCTGGCGGAGGGAGGAGAGCTCCTCTCACTGGCGTTGGTGCCAAAGCGGATGACGGAGCGTGGGTCGTCGCGGCGCTCCCGCAGGGCGCGCAGCAGCTCCGGCTGGTTCTGCAGCGAGCTGATGCTGAAGGACGAGTAGAGGCCCGAGCGGAGGTAGTCGTTGCGACACTGCTGCGCGCCCAGCGATGCCAGCGTCCTCCGCTGCGCTGCCGCCGCCTCCTCCTCCCCTTCCTCGTCCTCCTCGTCATCCACCTCCAGCTCGGGCGCCTCTCCTTCCTGCAGGAGGAAGCGGCCGGACGCCAGGCCCATCTCCACTGCCTGCGGGTCCATCTTCAGGATCTCGGGGAAGGACACGAACTTGTAGACGAACTTTTGGCCGATCACCTTCTTGATGATGTTCTGTGGGACAATCGGACAAGAAAATGACTTCGATCTCAAAATAAGCGACAACACAAGTAGTGTCAGTCCGAACTGCCACATTCAAACATGTCATACTCTATTGTGTTTGGCGAGAAAGAGGAAGTGGAAGTGTCTCTCCGGCAGCTTGTGGCTTAAAGAGAAGCATAACAACCGACGTGTTGTTCTACATCCTTTTTATAAGTCGCCCCTCGGCTCCGACCACATAAAACAGCTGCTGGGTAAAAGCAGCACACAGCACTGGCTCTCAGGACCCCACCTTGTCGTAGTAGTAGCGCAGGGCCCGGCTCAGCTTGTCGTAGTTCATGTTGGTCTTGTTCTTGCGCAGCCCCCACAGCTTGGCCACCTCCTCCGACTTGAGGAGCTTGAACTCGCCGTCCGTGGACGTCCAGCAGATCAGGTGCTTGTGGCTCTGGTCAAGCAGCAGCTGCAGCAGGAACTGCCACAGGGTGATGGCGCTGTCCATAGCTGCAGGGAGACGAGAGCAATGACATCATCAGAATGAGAGCGGGGGGGGGGGGCTGGGGTGTCAAATATGCGGCCCGTGGGCCAGAACCGGCCCGCTGGAGGGTCCAACCCAGTGGTGCGCAAAGAGTACTTTCATTAAATACACAGCAAAGGGAAACATTCGAGGTAGTTGTTGTTGTTTGTAGGCCATAATGCTTTGTTTTTAATGGTGGCTCTAAGTGCTCTAATATCTTAAAGGTCAGACAAAAGTCAGAAAGGGCCTCGAGACGATTGGTGTAATACGACTCGAACCGCAGAGGAAAGCTCTCTGCATCCTCCAGCGCTGGCTACTTTCCATGTTTTAGAACTATATGTCGCCTAAATGTCAATGAGGGAGATCGTTTGTATGCAGACGTGTCTCCTGCCTTTAATCGTTTCGTACCTGATCCTCCGCACAGACGAACCTACAGCTGCAGAGGGACAAGCCTGTTTAAGCTCGAACATGTGGTGTGAGACAGGGTGGATGGCTGATGAATAGAACAGTGTGTTAGAGACTGTAGTGTAATGCAGCAGCAGCGGCAGCAGCAGCGGCGGGCAGAAGAGAAAAAAAACACACATATAAGGAGGAACAACAGCTCAAGCCAGAAATATGCTGCGGTTCAACCTGGCCCTCTCTCCACAGGAAGTATGACGGGCCCAGGGTGGGTTATTCCTTTAATAGAGGAATGTGCAGCCTTGAAGCTCCTGTCTGCCTGCGAGCAGCTCACATATTAATAATTTGGGTGAAGAGGAGGGGGCCTGTTCTGCCACCGCAGACTGTTGCACTGCTAAGTGCAGAAACAGTTCGTGGATGAATCGATTAGTCAAAGGAAAAACTGAGCAGTTTAAAGCCTGGTACAAACTACGGTTTAGGTCTCAATCAGTCACATGTGTTCCCATGACAACGGTACGGGTTTTTTTTTTCTAACTTGTTTATTTTTTATTCTATCCAGGTTTGAAATTGTGCATAATTAAGGGGCGTGGTCTCTTGAGTGACACCTGGGCAGACCTGGCACGTTGTGTGGATGCTTCAACAGCACCATGGGCCCACCCCAGCTCTTCCTGTGCTCCGCATCTTTGCCTGTTTTTGCATGAACCAGGAAGTAGGAGGAGTTAGGGCATTGGCAAGATGGCTGACAAGTGAACTACCCACAATGTGCTTTCAAAGCACTCTGCAGAAACCTATGGGTGAGGTTACATCCAGCTTTATATACAGTCTATTGTCAGTCTGTGTAAACTGTAGAGTCTGACAATCAGAATCACTTCAGACCAAAAAGCTGAACCACATTTGAACCAGCAACCCCGGGATCTCAGAAATGATACCTCAAACATAACTGGGCTATTGGTGGATGTGTCAGTACAACAAAAAATGAAAGATGGAAAAAATTAAAATATTTGTGGAGTTAAAGAGCAAAAACATATCAAAAATGCCTTTGCTCTCTTGAATTTACATTTTTTACTTTTACTTATATTTACTTTACTTTTTATTATTCATTTATACTTAATATTTCACTCATTCATAAATTTACATATTGTGCTATTTGTTACTTTATAATTTGAGGATTTTTCCCCCTTTTCAATCCACATACATAAACATATCTTTTGGATTTTCACATATCTCGACACTAAGTTTAAGTAGCAGTATTTTGTCCATCGCACTCATGAATTCCATGGTACTGTCATGTTCCCAGTCTAATCAGTGGACGTGGAGAGTGATTGGTGACTGATGCTCACACAAACAATGATAACACAGTGGCCTCTCAGACTCACAGTATCTCTGTGCAGACAGAGCAGAGAGAGGGAGGCAGCAAAGAACCCACTTCCGACACACACCATCCCCCGAGTTCTTTATCTGCCATGTGAAACTACAAACCTGTCAGAGTCAGGACTTCCTCCTATTCTACTTCCAAGGACAAATGGTGAGCAGAGGGGATCCCACAGCAGGGGATCATTTCCCCAGTCCTGCCACACTTCCCATGAAATCCCACGAGGCGAGGGGGTCAAAAGATCCGATCATTGTCCCGTTTTCACAGCTCCGCCCTGTGACCCACTCTGGACGTTTTGGGTTTGTCCTTTAAACATTTTGGATGTTGAAGTTAAAGCTCGCCGACTCTGGGCCACCGAGCTGACAGGTCTGCAATTAGGCCGGAGAGACTTGTAAACATTCACCTTAGCGAGATGCTGCAAATAACCCTGTGGAACATTTGAATATCCTGCAGTCAGAAATACTTCAGGAGGACGTGCGCACACACAACAACCTCACAGCTGGTGGGGATGTGACCAATATATTCAGGTAATTCTGGGTCAAGTCCACATAGTTTTTGGACGCACCTTCGCAGATCTTTAACAAAAAGTGGCAGGCTGGTTTCATCAAGTGAGAGGTGTGTTGGACTAAAGTGGTCTTGGATCCTAGTTAAAGGATTTAATGAATCACACACTTTTGGGTGTGACCTCAATTGTCCCATATTCTTGTGAGTCACAGTGAAATGGTTCTAATGTTGTTGTAATGTTCATTATCAAAACAGTATACAACAACATGAAGATATATAATCCCCTATCATTTTGAAGGTATCTGGAAATCTTAGTTTTTTGTGTGTTGTTGTGTGATTGGCATTAAAGGTACAGACTGTGGGTTTTGATGACATCTAGTGGTCAAGTTGTATCCATCACCTCACCCTCACCCTTCTCAGCATGCATGAGAACCAATGGTAGCCCTCAGTTGTCATTAAAACTCAGAAAACCTTCGGCATGTCCACTGTGGGCTACTTTAAAATGGCCGCCCCCGTAGAGAGGACCCACTCCTCATGTTAATGTACATCAATGGGCTCATTTAAGGTTCATGGGAAAAACACACAGGTTATTATAAATTTGTAAAAATGCCAGTATGTAATTGTTTTGAAATCTACCAACAGAAGTGACAAAAATCGTACACACTGCACCTTTAAGAGTTTATCTTATTGCAATATTGTTGCATTACACAGAGGAATAATCAAGTGTCTATTGAGGCACATGTTCAATGACAATACACAACTCTACTGCTGGAACTCAGAGAGTGATACTATGAGCATCTTCTTCTTCTTCTATTATTATGAAACTATACTTTACATTTCACTTTTTAAATGTTGTGGTGATACACGGCAGCAGGGAGTGACGGTGGACAAGTATTGTGTTTAAATGCAGAGTTAAATCCCGAGAAACAACCCTGTCCCACCATCGGCAGTCCTCCAGCTCATTCAAGGGAAATCAAGGGGTTGTAGAGGGAGGGGGGGGGCATTGTGCTGGTTCTGCCCGGGGATGATGAGCCCTGCTGCGGATGCTCAGCCGGGGGAGCCTCGCCGTGCGCACAAAGCCGTCCAGTGTGCTGGCTGAGCGGAAACTCCTAATGAGATTAGATGGTGTGTGTGCAGACATTACTCTGCCATGACTAAACCTGCTCTCTTCCTGTTCGCAGACGGTGGAAAATTCAACAGGGGCCCATTAAAGCGGCGCATCGCGCGCTGCTGTTGCGTGGCGCTGCGTCTTTTGTTTGCTTGTGTGTTTTCGGGGAGGTTTCTGTCGCTCGTGTATCCGGGAGCTCAAAGTTGCAGCGGATCTTCATGCGAAGCACAACTCGGCGGTTTCGCCATATCACTCCCCTGCCCCACTGACTCGAATTCAAGATGTGGCTCGCACCGGAAGTCGACGCAAATATATGGCGATCCGTGCGTAAAAGTCGTGCGTAAAAGTTGGAAACGGGTACCTAGATAGTTTGATTAAAGAGAAAAGCTCAAACTTAAATACTTAATGGATTTAAAATACCGAACGTCGCTGACGTCACACGGAGAGAAACTGAAATTATTTACCTGGTTTGTGTCGGTGTGTGTTTCTCCGTGAAGCGTTACGGTGAGCCCTGTGTGGTTCCGTGTGTTTCCATGCTTCACTTCTGCTCCTCTCTGTTGTGCTGCGCTGAAATCGGATCCTGGGCTTTTTCTCTTTCTGAGCAGGAAGTTGGAGCAGGCAGACACAGAGCCGGCTCACTTCCTCTCCCCTACGATTCCCCAGGCAGTTTGCCGTCTGTGTAAACACACTTCCCCCCCTCCTCCCTCCACTCCCTCCTGTGCGTGCCCGCTGACCGTGCGCCAGCAGTGGACCCGCCTGCTCACACAGGATCCGCACACATGGTGATACAGAAACTCCTACAGCCCATAAACTGACATCATCGTCAGCGCCATCATCATCATCAGACCGTCGGCGATGCCTTCACGGACGCCTCGTTTACTCCTCTATCCGTCGGCCAGGAGTGAAGCCGTGGGGTTTACTTCACTTTCGATCTCGTGGAACTGCAACAGACCAACAACAAAGTGAATCGGTTTACAATGAAAGAGTGAACAGCTTAACCATCTCACAGAGATGTTTGTGAACGTGTTTTTTTAAGTTATCTGAAACAATTCCAGATCCACCTTCTCTCATAAACAACTTCAATTTCATAGGAACAATATTAGCCCTTCCAACCAACCACTCAACAAATCAACCAACCAGCTAACTAATGAACCAGCATCCTACCAACCAACATTCCAACTGGTCAATCAACCAACTATCCAATCAGTCAATGAACCAACTAACTACCCAATGAACCAACCATCCAACCAGTAGATCAATCAACCTACCAACGAGTCAACCAACAAAATATTGAATCAACCAACCAGGCAACTAATCAATCAACCAAACAACCAACCAGCCAGCTATTCAAACAGCCAGTCATTAATCTACCTACCAACTAGTCAACAAACCAGGCAACACATAAGTCAACAAACCAGTCAACCAACAAAACAACCAAACAACCAACCAGCCAGCCAGCTAATCAAACAACAGTCACTCATTCAATCTGCTATAGTCAACCAACCAGGCAACTAATATAACAACCAACTAATCAACCGACCATCTAAGCAACCAACCATCCAACTAATCAACCAACTAGTAAACAAATCACTGAGCCGACTGGCTATTTAACTAAACAAAGACTGGTTATGATCTATATCAGAAAAGATATCGAACAACAGAATTGTAGTTGCTGCATGTTGACTCAATAATTAAATTATTGTTCCTGTTCAGGGCAGAGAGACAATTACCAGACATTTGCAGCACCATTTAAGATTATGTTATTGAATTATTATCAAGATTATTATTGAAGCCAATTTCACTTAACTCAACTCAACTCATATTTATTGATAAAGCGCTTTAAAACAGCCACAGCTGGACAAAGTGCTGTACATAAACAGAATAGAACAAAAGACATAAAACATAAAAACAAGAAATGAACAATAAAAGATAATAATGTTAAAACGATAAAACAACAAAACACTAAAACAAGAGCAGAGTTTCATGTTGGGTTGAAAGCCAAGGAGTAAAGATGGCTTTTAAGAAGAGTTTTAAAAAATAGACAGTGAGGGGCCTTGTCTAATGAGCAGTGGGAGGTTGGTCCATAATTTGGGCCCGGCAGCAGAGCTTCTGCTTAGACCTTGGTACCTGATCAACTGACTGGGCAGGAGCGCAGGGATGGAGCAGCTCAGAGAGGTAACGGTGGAGCGAGACCATTTAAAGATTTAAAAACAAATAAGATCATCTTAAAGGGAAGTCTAAAGTGCACCAGTGGAGGGAGGCCAGAATGGGAGTAATGTGCTCCCTCTTATGTGCTCCAGTTCAAAGGCGAGCGGCAGCGTTTTGTACTAACTGAAGATGTTAGCCCAAAGAGGAAATGTTTAAAGCCAAGCATCGCCCCTCACCTATATGACCTGAGCTGATGACCAGGAGAGTCCATCCAGGGCTCATCAGGAAGTCATTGTGTTTTTATCTAGTAGTGATGATCACAGAGCCTGATATGGTTTACACACAATACTCTTGTGTTCACTCACAGGGCCTCGCTTTGATCAACGGGACCCAGATGATCATGTCTCTGGGGGCAGAGGCTGTGGAGCAAGCCCAGGCCATCGCCCGGCAGG
>JAFBJT010008967.1:170090-195881 GCA_016785325.1 Chascanopsetta lugubris | reverse complement strand
TGTTTTTGTTTTTTTCACCTCGAAAAATATTACATAACAAATACATCCTGAGATTTTCATGAATTCATAATCATCGGAATGATTTATTTTTTTTACCCTTACATGAGCCCATTAATGTATATTTTCACGAGGGGGGGGGGTCTTCTCTATGCGGGTACTAAACATCTCTTGAGTTTTAATGACATCTGAAGTCTACCATAGTTTCTCCTGCATGGTCAGAAGGAGGAGGGTGAAGTGATGGATACTACATGCAACTTCACCTCTAGATGTCACCAAATCTTACACACTGCACCTTTAAAAACAATGAAATGAAATAGTGCTGCCCTAATTTGACTTGTACACTTTCCCTGGCCTCACACACACACTCAGAGAGACACAGGTTTGAATGATTTATTTATGTCAGCATAAATTACTGCAATGAACTCTGGTGAGGCTCAGATTCTGATTCAGCCCGTGTTGTGCTGTGGTGCCTTGATGCCAGCTAATTTCGATCGCTGTCTGTCTGTGCTTGCGAGTGTGGTTGTGTGTTGTTATTTTTTTTTCTTTGTTCACTTGGCTCTCCCTGACGAGCTTGATCAGGGTAAACAAGGATCCAGCCAAATAACTGTGAAGTGAGAGAGGCGGGAGGGTCAGACAGTGTATGAAGCAGTGAGAAAGACAGAGGCAAGCACTAAACCCTGAAGTCACGGACAGGAAGCTGATATTTTCCCAGACTTACTTGACTTTTTTTGGGAGCAGTGGGGGGAGTCCGATCCGACAATTGTAGCTTCCTCTGAGGGCCTAATAATACAACACGACCATTGTGCAATGTGCCGTTTCCCGTCGCCTGATTTAACAAGAGTTGCATGGAATCGCTCCCCTCCCCTGTATGGTTGGGTGAAATGTTTCACTGCCATCAGATTGGATTGTAAAGCCACGTAATGTGCTATTGTAGTCTACCTCAGATGAACATCAACACACAGATAGCAGGGTCCTAGTAGCCAGTAGCCACCCTGCAGTTTTTGTTTCCAATGCGCCCGAGTGATGCAGTTTTTAGTCGGAGACAAATGGAATAAGAAAGATCCAGAAACAGTTACACGAGCAATTCAGTTATGGCGATGCTGTTGTTTACTGCAACTGTAAACGAGCAATCATGTAAAAACCTATCTATGATTATTGCGTAGATAGACACACAATGGATGGAAAGACACAACATCTCATTACACGAAGTAAAGGACATTGGACAACAGCCCCTGTACCAACGCCACACAGACTAATACTCATAATCCAATTATTTCCATTTCTATTGAGAGGAATTGAAAGCAAAATAATTAAACCAATGTTTTCATTAGAGTGTAATCACTCTGATGTCCACATTGTTATCTTCATGAGCTTGTTACATTTCGATTGGTTGCAAACAAACTACGGAGGTTGCCATGTTTTTTCACAGAAGCTCAGGATGGACACACTGCTGAAATGTCCTCAAGCAAGTCACTTGACCCCACATTACCCTGAGCACTCATAAAAAAAGTGCTGTGCATCTATGAATGTTTGTGTGACAAAGCGAACGATAAAATGTACTAAAAAGTACTCTGAGGTTTCATAAAGACTTGGAAATCACCACATAAGCACAATCTATGAATCCAATGGCTGCAATAGCTTCTCTAACATCCATGGAAAAGAGGAATGAGGCAAGGGAGTTTAGTTGCAACACAACATCACCATGAGATGTCACAAAATACTACACAGTGTCCCTTTAATCCAAGTAGCCAGGATAAATGTGAATGATGACGATGAGTCTGGAGCCGATAACCGTTAGCAGCCTCATCCTACCAACAATATAATTGTTTGTTTGTCTGTATTCGGCTCACATTCTGTTGTGAAGGGCTGAGTGTGGGGGTCTAATTTGGTGCATTTGGGACACGAGGCACATTTATTATTCATCAGCTCTGTATTAAAAAAAAGAACACCCACTGCTCCCGATGATGCCACATTCACGACAAAAGCAACAATGGCTGATTCTCCGAGCTTCACTGGATAAATAGGTGAGCAGCTCTCTGTAAACTGACAACAGCTTCAGGCTTCTGCAGATTGCAGAGTCCAGCAGTTGCTCTTTAGTTGCCTTGGCTCAATGACTGCACATTGCAATTTTCCAAAAGAAACCTGCAACTAGTGCCGCCATAGTCCGTGTAACCATCAAATTACAGACCGATTTAGACCAGATACTGACGAGTGAGTTTAACAAATCATAGATTATTTTCCCATATATCATGTTGACCGAAACTTGATGCACTACCTGCTTTGATGAATAGATGGTACTTCTTGATAAGAGTAATCTTTAATCTGAAATTCCAACATCTGGTTTGATTCCATTGCTTTATTCAAAGCACACCTTTATTAGATAAACACAGACATGATGCCTCATGACTTTATCAGATCTTAGCTCCAGATGCCTTTAGTAGTTCTTCTAAGGTGAGGCTTCTTTAACTTTTAAAGGGCTCTGATAGATCTTCAAAACATTGGTCAGTAAACAGCTGAAAGGGTGTAATTGCATTTTTTTTCTTAGATTAAAAAGATCCATAAGGGCAATATGTGTCTTATTTGTCCTGTGGGATGTGGCTGAGCTTTATTAGATACCGAGTTGCAGGCACAACATTGGAAACAGTCCCGCACAGACCTCTCACAAAGGCTGAATGTGAGATGAAATTACTTGTTAAGATGGATGGTTTTAGTCGTGTAGTTCACACGGTGCTATAACAAATATAAATGATGTTGCAAATGAAATAGTAACCCTTGCCTTGCCTCACTGCGCTGACCCTATATTGCATCAAATGCGTTGACTCTCATGCGGTCTATGCTTACCGCTGAATTTTTAACCACACACAGCCTCACTTATTATTCACCCTTCCTGGACACACACATGATCGACTGTGGCCGGGGACATGGGATAATAATGTAAAATCACATGGAAATCATTACTCTTACATGAGATGGGAGATTTTTATGACCCGAGCTGCACAACATTAATGAGACAGATCACTGTGTCCCGGCTTATCCTTGGTCATCCCCACGGGCGACGCACACTCGACCTGTTTCACCGGGTTTACCCGTTTGTGTCTGTGTGCATGTGTCCTTATCTGTTCATCTGGACCTTCTGGACTGCCTTGCCGTTTGCCTCCATGTTTGGCTAACCATGCATCTTTCACTTTATCAGTATGACTATCAATTGTGTGTGTGTGTGTGTGTGTGTGTGTGTGTGTGTGTGTGTGTGTGTGTGTGTGTGTGTGTGTGTGTGTGTGTGTGTGTGTGTGTGTGTGTGTGTTTGTTCATGGGTGAAATGACCACTGGGTTTCCTGCTGAGTTGACCACATGCTCCCCTTGATTCTCTTTCTCTCTCAGCTCCTCCCTTTAACCCGACCAGGCTGCTCTACCTTTGACCACCCATGTTGTTCTGTCTGGCCTGGGTCTTTGTGTCATACTGAATGCTCACATTACCTCGGGGGTCTGTGGGGCCTCCTGTGGGGTCCCTGCAGGTAAAAGTGGTCCTTCATGAAACAAAGCCTAACGGAGAAAAAAACAAAAAAAAACAACAAAAACAAATGTAGATTGTCTTATCTTTGATAATAGTAATGCAACCATCAGATGACTCACTTGTGATGGGCGTTGCAAATGATTTTGTTACAGAATTGTATCGGATAAAGATCTAGATAGAGATAGAGACAAACGCATGTATATTTAGCTTCAGTAGCAATCTACAGCACGTTGAGAAAGTCAAGTGACACTGTCATAATCAGAAACCCCTAACGGATGCTTCACACCTATTTATCCATCCTTAATCATTCTCATCAACACTATCCTGCCTATCCCAGGTAGGTAGCTGGGGGGAATGGGCCAATCCCCATTAACGCAGTGCGAGAGGCGGTGATCACAAATAAACAGCATATCGCAGGATCATCTTGCAAAGACAACTCAAACAACTATAATTGTTCATATTTACAAATTCGGCATTGTTTTCCATTAATTTTCTCACAATAGCAACCCACCATATTCTAATTGATCCACTCAAAAGTACTTCACTGTACAGATTTTGCCATTCGTCCAATCACACAATTAATCTCACAGTGCATTCATGCCCAGCACTTTTTGCAATGTAAACAGGGGGTAAATTGCTGCTCAGTGCCTTGCTCAAGGACACCATAGGATTGAGAATGGTGAGGATAGGCAAAAATGATAATGAACAAAAGGACAACTGTTCAAATCCCTGTGCCACCATCATGACATAAGATATAATAACACTTGTGTTTGTGCTATAGTTGAAAAAAGTTTGACCATCCATGCAGACAGGAACCATTTCAATTCGTTCACTCTCCGGTTTGTGTACCCTTAATTTGGAACATGTTGTGCATGAGAGGTAAAGTGTATAAAAGTAAACACTGTAGAAATAAACCAATAATCATGTCCTTGGACTGCAAGAGGAAGATGCTGCAGTGCTGGGGAAAAAAACAGTGTAGCAGACAAGGGGAAACGATGCAACTGACACACAGACATACATCTCAAAAACCAATGCACTGGGAAAATGGGAACCTTGCCATGAGGCGAGAGTCCTCTGCTCCACCCTGCTGTCTCGTCCTCTCTCTACCTGATCTCAACTCTCCCACTCATAGTCACATTCTCCTGTAGTAAGAGAAAATAAACATCTGATTTGTTTTGGCTGGAGCTTGTGGTTGCAAATATCCGACCTGCAGGCCATATGGTTGGTGCGAGTCCAGAGGAAGTGCCTGTCTGTGTTTATAACCTTACCTGTCTGAATGTATGACATCGTTTGTGTTTATGAACATGTGCGATTGAACGTGCACACGTGCCCATTTGTCTCTGTGTAAGTGCATGAATCTCTGCCCAGGTCCCTTTGCTCATGTCCTCTCATCAAGGCTCTAATTACCTGTGCATGGACAAGAGCTTGACAGTCCAGAGAGCGGGTCTAGACGGACATGGAATAATGAAAAGTTGGACCGTGGTGGCATACAGTGAGAAAACAGAGCATTTGGCGCAGCGATTGTCTTTGTGTTACCTGCTTCCTTTCTCTGTTTTATCAGTTTACAATAGATTCCAGAGAAACAGGGCCAGGCTTACATGGCCTAATGTCAAAAGAAACGTTTTTATATTTTATTTTTTATTTTGTGTGATCCAGTTAAATTGGCTGCATCCTGAACAGCTCTTTTTTGAATGACTGAATTATTGTTATTCCTTTCAAATGCGCCAATGAATTCCCTATTGCATGTTACTGATTATGTGCATTCGGAACAATTTACTGATTAAGTTCATTCAGAACAATTGGAATAAGTGCTTGCACCTCTTTGCCCTGCAGTAAACATTCACTTGTGCCCTCTTTAAACTTTCTTGCAGGCTCTATTTAAAGGGCAGACGCTAGTAAAACTACCCAGCTGTCTGCTCTCCCTCTCCCTCTCTCCCTCTCTGTGTAAACTTAGCCAGCTGTCTGCCCTCCACTTTTGACCTTGTTTTGATGAACACTGCTTCATGCGTGTGTGTGTGAGTGCACGCATGCATGTGCGTGCATACATGTCAGTGGGCTTTCAGCATGACCCTTGACCTTTTTTGACTGACAGGCTAAATCTAGCCACCCTGCCCCTCTCTCTCTCTCTCTCTCTCTCTCTCTCTCTCTCTCTCTCTCTCTCTCCCTTCCTCGCCCTTGTCTCCTTTTCTCCCCTCTGTTTCCTGACTGATAGCCTGTCAGTGGGACACGTTTTTGAGCGGGCACAATGCGTGTGTGTGTGTGAGTGTGTGTGTGTGTGTGTGTGTGTGTGTGACGATGGGTGGGTAAGTACCGCTGACATTGGCCGGCATGGGAGTCTGTTTAAGTGAGTGTATGTGTGAAGGTGTGTGCACAAGCTTAAGGGGGTCACAGAGGAAGACAGAGTCCAGACATCTCAGAAATAACAACCCTTATAGCTGTGTGTTTGATTGTGTGTGTGTGCGTGTGTGTGTGCGTGCGTGTGTGTGTGTGTGTGTGTGTGTGTTTGGAAAGAGTATCTGGTAATTATTTAGTCAGGCTTTGACCTTTGACCCTCTCCCTTGACCTCCCACATCCTGTTCAACCTGGGGGAAGATGGACACACACTCATGCATATGCACACCCTTCCACCCTCTCTCTCTCTCTCTGTCTGTCTCTCTCTTTCACACAAACACAAACACACACACACACGCGCACACACACACACACACAGGGTTTAGGGGATTTGTGTTTGTGTGGACTGGTAACGTGAGTAGTTCAGGGCTGAAAACCATACATCAACTATCAACAGTTGTTTGTGAACTTGATCACACACACACACACACACACACACACACACACACACACACACACACACACACACACAACACACACACAAATGAGTTTAAACACAAAGCTGGCAATAAATGATATCACACCATATTTCTGTATCTGTCTGTAACTATTTTAAAAGGTTTTAACAACAGGGACGTGAACCTGACAGAGAGAGAATGAGGGACAATTGTGAGATTGTTAGTGAAGCCAAGTTATTTCAACTTTTCTAACGAGTACTGCCTCCAATAACACCATTCATTGATTCTTACATAAACTGTTTTCAGTTTTCATTCCGTGCAATAAAATGATCCCGAAGTGTCAACCAGCTGCTGGAAGCTGTGGTCCCTTTCCCGCCAGTGAATTAAAGGAGAAGGAAAAACAACCGAAGTGGCTCGGGGCTCTTTCCCTGCTGCACAACATGACTTTGTTCTCGTGATAACATCTACTAAGAACCTCGCATTAGCCTTCATTATGTCCGTCTGGGTTTCGGGCGTTCTCGTGTGTCCATGTTTATTGCATTTACACACAGTATAAAGGTTGTCATGTTTCCATACACTGTTGTGTCCATTTCCGTCACATATTGATATGGAACATGATATGTATAATTGTTGTTTTGCTGATTAATGGGGTCAATCAGCTCTTATCTCAGCCACATTCTTTCCAGCGTGTTTAATCAACTCTCTGACCCCTTCTTGCGCAGCTACAGCCGCTGATGATGGTTTAGTTGTGATGCCGCACATGCATCGTTAGGCTAGCCAGCATAATGACATACATTTGCACTGGTTTCAATGAATAGGCCTGCCGAGGTGTATCAATATCCTATAATTGCAAGTATCAAGCAGTGATAACAGCAAATATCCTCACAAGATGCATCAAAATGAAAGATAAGGAAAAGGAATATATATATATATATATCAGCACATGATGATATTTACTCCCCCCCCCCCAGTCCTCTCGAGTTATCAAGCCAAACACTTCACGGAGTAAAACAGAATGGAACAGTGTAGAAAAAAAAAAAAAACACAAAACAAAAAAATATATAACAATGCAGCTCTGAGGCGGAATTCAATAAAATCACTTGAAAGCGCAGACTCAATTATGGTCAGGCCTGAGTTTAGCTGCAGGGGGAGAACTTTGTTTTTAACTGCTGGGGCTGGGTGAATGGGTTGACTTGGTGCATGTTCGCCATGTTTGTGTGGCCACTGTGCGTCGGTGTGAGGGTGCGGGTGTGTTTGTGTGCGCATGTTAGCGGATGTCTGAGCCCCTATCCTTGATTCCAGGATGAACTTGGACTTCCTCTCTTTTCAAGTCGTCTGCTCAACCCAGACTGACCCAGGACATTGTTAAATTAGTCACTTCTCAGGCAGCTCGGCTTGGCTGTGATGTTTATTGTTCTTATAACATGACTCTACATTAAAGCAGCTAATGCTGCAACTGGACTTTAATATAGTTCACAGATGGTTTGGATTGAATTGGCGGTGGCATGAGACAAAGCACGCATATTTCATTTCTGCACTTAAAGGTGCATTAGGCAACTTTCCTTTAGTTAAGAGTACTTTTTAACAACAATAATTGAAGCGGCTGCTATAAAAGCTAAAATAATTTACATTTCCTGACTTAATGGGTTGCCTCTATTCAACCGTGGTCAGCTATTATGTGAAGTGACCCAGGCTGTGCTTCTGCAGGACAATGACACTGGTGTGATGCTTATGACTTGGTGGGTTGCTCCCAAGCCCATGCTACTGAATGCCAATGGAATCTTTTGCTAGCTTATACAAACAACTGTACTTTACTTGAATACATTTTTTTTTTTTTTACAATGCATTGTGTTGAATATTCACAATGTTGTTGGGCAACAGTGTTCAAGGGTTTGCCCTAATTATGTCGTAAATCATCGCAAAAGGGGAATAGGCTCCACTTCTCTAATTATTAATACTTTGTCCAAAAAAGTCTTCAGCACAGATGTGTACAGTAATATGTTCAGTGTGTTTACAGGTTTTACAGTGTGTTTACATTTTTACATGTCTAGAAATGCATGTACAATATTTGCAACTTGAATGAATAATAATCAAATATGAAGACAGTTACTTTAGTAGTAATTACATTTCGTCCCACAATTATAACTTTGTCTAATTATTTGTACTTTTCATACATATTAAACTTAATTAATCTTCATACCATCTTAGAGCTGATTCATCCCATTGGCAGTGTCCTTGGGTTTGATCTTCCAGGATGTTTCAACATACTGCGCATTGCTTTTTGTATTCCTAAAAATATAAATAAATGTTGAAAATAATAAACCTGCATGTCGTTTTTGCAACTTATATTCACGTTTCGTTTTTATGTTTCACTTTAAGTCCCACTGCACATTTGGCCATGTCAGTTTACTCATCAAACTATAGTGTGGCATGGATTTGTACTGACTGTGCTGAATGCCGCCCACATGTGATGTTGTCCAAGTTCCCAGAGGTGTTGGTTGTCGAGGCTGCAGATGTGTACTTGTTCAATGTCACCTCACAGCAAGCCTGACCCACATGACCTTTCACCTTTGGGGGGCGGGTGAACTTTGACCTGCAGAGGAATGACCCTTGATCTTAACAGGTCCTAATGGCACAGAGAGGGACTGGCAGTGACGGGAGACAGATGAAAACACACATACATGTAAAAGGCTGACACACGTGTGCTGGTGCGCAGACACTGAGACACACTAATAGAGTGGAAAGTGTTGCTCTGCAGGCCTGAGGATTGACAGGAGAACCGTGGGGACACACACACACAAGCACACACACGCACACACACACACACACACACACACACACACACATATATACGCAAAGGGCTCGGCTTACACAGGAAACTGCTGAGACATGCAGGTCATGTCTGTTTCCCTGTTTATGGACCCGGCAGACTTACAAAGGCAGGCGGGCAGACACACACTCACTATATGTTGCCAGTTTTCTTTATGCTCTGTTGGACAAAGTTTTGGCAACTCCCTGTGTTTGACCAAGTAGTGGCCGGTATAGTCGGCCCTGAATTGCAGGTCAACTTGACTTTGTTTTATGACCACGGTTTGTGTTCGTGCGTGTGCTCCCGCAAATACGCCCGAAATAACATGCGTGAATACTGCATTTGCAAACACCTTACATACACTAATTGAGTTTTGTGAAGGTTAAACTGGACACAAACTAATTGGTTTAGGCCTCAGAGGGCTTCCTCCTCCGAAAATAATGAGCCTCGTAGTTTACCCTTTACTAAACCTCCCCAGTAGACCGCAGATGGCCTTTCAATTACCAAGCTAAAACATGCAGCATGGCAATGCATGGCATTATCAATGAACATGCTAGTGGGAGCAGTGCATTCTCAACTCCTCATGAGCAAGCAGGCCACCACTGTGCACGCACACACACACACACGCACACACACACACACACACACACACACACACACACACACACACACACACACACACACACACACACACACACACACACACACACACACACACACTGAAGCACATATGCAGACAAACACGCAGGCATATGGTGTATATGCACATACTCACATTCACGTATGCACACACACACACACACACACACACACACACACACACACACACACACACACACACACACACACACAGCCAGATTACTTTGCTTATTTGCTTAGCAAGCAATCTTTGCTGGGGTCACCACTGCTCACCCCTGCACTGCACCAATCTATAAAGTCATTCCACTGGGACCCAGTCAAGTCAAGGTATTTGTAGAGTGATCTGAAGTTTGGGTGTGAGCCGCAGCTGCTGACTCAGGCACGTTGTGCCCAGACAATTTCAGATGAATATAGCATGTCGTTAAAACGAGAGTGTTTGTTGATGGCAAAATAATCAGCTCATATCTGAGGCAATTTCGTATCCGATTTTGCCGTAGTCATTCTGCTTAATATAGATAAATGATATTGTGAGAAACATTCCAAGAAAGAACTCTGACATTTTAATAGTTACGATATGAAGAGAGAGAGAGAGAGGCAAAAAAGTCACAACTAAAAGGTCAAGAGTTTGTTTCTTCTTTTGACTGTAGGGGACGATGTTTCTCTCAGAAATGTAATCTTCACAAACTATCTTTGAGGGGATTTGGATGAATAATTATGATCAATAGAAGAAAGAAAAAAGTAAGGTATTAGGTTATTGATATACTACACCACCACAGAAAACTGCGAATAATGTCCAGGCTGTATTTGCTTTGTACAGCACCTTGTTATCTTCAGTAAGCACCATCAAAAGCATCAAAAGTATGCTATTTACTGACATGTAAGAAAAACATTTCAGACAAAGGAAGTGTTCGCATGCTTACATCTATATTGCAGCACTCATCCTTGTGGCATTGAAATATGCTTAATCAGAGTATGACTGAAGATAGAAGTTGTCTGTTCTGATCCTGCATCGTTGTTTCAAGTTATTAACCCAGTATTCATCACATGCCATGAAGCTAGGACATGTGTTATACTATAAGCCTATTTTATACTGTAAGTCTATATATACGTCTCTAATTGGAGCATTCATACACACACACACACACACACACACACACACACACACACCCACAAGCTCCTTTACAAGGTGCTGGGGAGAGCATCAGAGCTGTGTATCAAATGTCTAGCCTCAGGACACCGAGACATATGGTCAAGAATGAACCTTTGACCCCCTGATTAGTGGCCGACCCACACTGCCACCTGAGCCTCTGTCAACCCCCCAACGCCTCCTCCAGGAGGGCAACTGAAATTAAAAGCCAGTAGTTGGTTGTGTTGTGTGTCTATTCAAACATTCGGGAAGTTCAAATGCCCAATGTTGCTAAATGTTCTAATTCAACAAAAGTCAAAAGATCACAAAATCCATTTACCGTAACTCCAACTGAAACATATGTAGCTGAGAGATAAAAAAGTCTTACATGAATTTCTTCTGCAAACTAAGTTTTCTAACTCATGATCAAGCTAAAGTATAAAATATATTTAAAAAAAAAAGAATGCAAAGGGGTATTTTGAATGGTTACATCAGTGTGACACTTACTTTGGATGTTTTTGGTGTGAGATGTTTGCCTTAGCTTGTCCCCTTCCAAACAGGGCCTACCCTGTGACATGATGAGATGAGGAAGTCGCGAAAAGCCGTATGCAGGCCCTACTGTTTAGGAATATATAATTCTCCATTGATATGCTAAGAAGACATTTGGGATCGCGGTTTTAAAGGCAGATATCCACCAGGGAGTTGTGGGCTCGCTGAGGGTAGCTGCATAATCAGCTCCACCATCAGCTAACTGATGTTCTGCATAATAGAGATGGGATTTCTGGGTCAGCCTATGTGTGTGCGCGCACACACTGTGTGTGTGTGTGTGTGTGTGTGTGTGTGTGTGTGTGTGTGTGAGGTGGGGGTTTGTCCTTTTATCTCCATGGATGTGTGCATGTCTGCATGTGTCCTATCTGGGTGTGTATGCATGTGTGGAGAGTGTGTCTGCATGTTTACCTCCATATGTGTGTGTGTGTGTGTATGTGTGTGTGTGTGCATGTGTGTCAGAAGCGCTGACCTCTTTCCCCACAGGGAGGACAGTCCCTGTCTCATTAGGTAAGAGAGATTGAGAGTGAGACGGACAGACAGGAAGGGAGAAAGAACAAAAAAAGCGGTGGATGGGGGGAAGGAAAGACAGAGAGCAGCAGTGGAAGGCAGGCACAGAATGTATTAAAGGGTCAAAGGTCACTCATCCATTACCACAATGAGCAGGAAGAGTCATGGCAAAGGAGGTCATGAAGTTTTCTGATTCACAGAGAAAAAGACTCTCTCTCTCTGCCTCTCTCTCTCTCTCTCTCTCACACACACACACACACACACACACACACACACACACAGCCTATCCACTACTTCCCTTCATGGGGTATATGTCACAATGCAGACCTGACTGTGCTTTAATTGAATCAAGACGCAGTGTGTGGGTGTTTGAGGTTTAGGAAACAGGGGAAGAAAGGATGCATGCGTGGATGATAGACGAGCGAGCTAGTGTGAGAGCATGTGTGTGCACTTACATAGACAGAAAATGGGATTGTCAGGCTGAATGTGTGTGTGTGTGTGTGTGTGTGTGTGTGTGTGTGTGTGTAAAATGCATCCGTGGCTCAGTTTGCATGTGTGGTGGTAAGACGTAGGTTTGTGTAGAAATGCGTGGGTGTAATATGCATCTGAGTTTGGGATTACTCAGACCTCCAGAGGCTTGACCCAGCATGTGTGCATGATGACACAGAAGGCAGGTTTTGCTTTTAGAGTTAGGCACAGCACCTTTTTTTTTCCTGCCCGACCAAAGCTTAGCATAAGAACCGAGAAAAAGAAATAGCTTGTATGTTTGTTTGGTTTGTTTGACCTGAAAATATCCAGACAGCCAAATATACCATGTAGTTGCCACTGGAGTGTAGTTGGCTTCTTGTCCACACTGGCCGTCTGCAAAGCACTTTTTCTATTGCCCTGAAATGAGCCCATTAATGGTATATTTACATGCGGAGCATGTTCCTCTTTACAGAGGCCACCATGTTTTTACGATCGCCCAAAGTGGACATACTAAACATCTTTTGAGTATAAGCGACAACTGATGTCTACCACAGGTTCTCCTGCATGCTGGGACGGGTAAGGATGAGGTGATGGATACAACACGCAGCTTCATCACTACATGTTACCAAATCGTACACACTGCACCTTTAAAGTCCATATCTTAGTGATCAGGGGGAACTGGAGTTACACTCTACGGGAGAGAGAAGAAAATGACTGGAGTGAAAAGGCAGAGCGATGGAGAAATGGGGAGTATGTGTCACAATGATCCAGCAAGAATAAAAAAAAAAAAATTTAAAAAAAAGAACAGCAGTGAAGTACAAAGCAACCACAATAGAAGCCTTAACCCTCAACAAAGCCCACCACCTTATGATCACAGAGAAGTGTGGTTCATCTGGCAGGAGGCCCCCACACTTATTACAGTCATAATCTAAACTCCTCCTGTGTTCACATTACAGTTCTTAGGTCCAACACATGCCCCCAAAGATCAGGTTCTGCCACCACTTGTGGAACCAATCTGGGCCTTTTCACCCCAACACTAATTCTCCCATAATGTCCACATGCCTCAACGTTCACATCTGCCCTCAAAGCTTTTTCAAAGATACTCCCACACTCCCGGTTCTCCTTGTCAGAGTTCAGTTGAGGCCCATTTGAATGGGTCCATTCAGATAGGTTGTTGTATCTCTGCAAATGTTATTCATGGTCTGTGTATTAGAAAGAGAGAGAGATGAAGGGGTTGCGGGGATAAGAGAGAGATCGATGGATGTGGGGAGAGGAAAATGTGGAGAAACAGCCGAGGGGAAGCGGAGCGTTGGAGCGAGAAACAGACAGACAGCGAGGGCAGAGATAGAGTGAGACTGGTGGAGGGCAGGGAAAGAGAGGGTGGGGGGTTGTGGGGGGCGGGGTGGGGGGGCGGATTCAAGAAACCACAACAGAAGCCTGTAGCCCCACTAAGCCCCCTTCTCCTTATGATGACGGGGTGTGGTGTGGTGAAGGGGACCTGGCACAACTTCGGAGAGCGCAGCCCCTTTTCTAAACATCCCATCAATACACCCAGTCAGGGCCAGAGTCCCCACTAACCACATCACAGAGTCCGTGCATGTGTGTGTTTTTGAGTGTGTGTGTATGTGTGTGTGTGTGTGTGTGTGTGTGGTGAGCTCCCCGGCTCACAGAAGGCATACGCTGCCTAAGCGTGTCGGAGCTGTCTCTTGATCTCATCTGTCTTTTTATTCCCTAATCTCTTTCTTTCTCTCTCTCTCTCTCTCTCTCTCTCTCTCTCTCTCTCTCTGTCTCGCTCACACCCCCTGTCTCATCCCTTCATCTTCGCACGTCCAGCGCTAAAGATGAGTTGCAGATAGAAGCCAGCGCAACATATGGGCCATTCATGCACTACCCTGATAGGTTGTGAGCGAGACCATGGTTGTGCTCATGAATGTTTCATGCCGGTTTACATAACAGTGGCTCAGCTCTTTGGTAGCGCACGCTGAATGTTTGATTACAAAATGCTGTCTGTTCCACTCAGCCTCCTCCGACGCTGTCTGTCTGTCAGGCTGCCTTATATTCTCTGCCCCTTTGAATTTGCCTCTCCCTCGCTTTCTGTCGCATTCCATGAAAATAACATCATGCGATCGAGACGCATCACCGTCATCGTGAGGCCGCCACTTTATTTTGATCTCTGCTGGCTCCACTGGCAAGACATGTTTCATTTCCTTTCGCTAGGAGGTGATGTGTTTTCCCACTGTGTTCGCTCGTGACTCATCTGAATTGGACAAACACTAGTGGACAGATCAACATCACATTCAGTGGAAGGGTCAGGACCAAGGGGCAGTTCCACGATTTCTACTCTAGATGCACTTGTAGTGTTTCCATTGTCAGTTTGATTTTGGAAAACGTCTGAACCATTTATAATGACGTTTTAGGGAGTGACTGAGGGAGGAGTTCATTACATTTTGTTGCAGAACCAGATGGGTCTTTATGCAGTGTGTAAGATTTGGTGACCTCCACAGGTGAAGTTGCATTTTGTATCCATCACCTCACCCTCACCCTTCCGAGCATGGAGGAGAAGCCATGGTAGCCCTCAGTTGTCATTGAAGCCTATGCGTTTAGTATGTCCACTCTTGGCTATTGCAAGAACATGATGGCCCCCACTCCTCCTGTAAATGTACTTTAAAGGGCTAACTTTAGGGTTATGTAAATAGCAAGTCATACATTTGGATGTCACCTTTGGAAGCAAAGATCACTGGTTCAAATCCCACTTGGGCTCTGCTGCAGTGTCACTGGCCCTGACATTGATACCCCGAAAAAGGTAGAAATACCCTGCGATAGATAGATGTGGAAAAAAAAATGGACACAAATCTTACACACTGCGAGTTTAAAGAAGTGTGAGGGAATATTTCATTATTCCTAGGCCAAAACTGAGAGGAATTTGGCTCATTTTAGATTTATTTGTACACTGTGACAGTATTGTGGTTACAATTATAGGCTCTTATGCAATAAAGATCAATAGCAAACAAGAGCAAGCAGGGCATGACATACTGAAGTCGACACACTGCGCCCCCCCCCCCCCCCCCCCCCCCCCCACCCACCGTCCCCCCCCCCCCCCCCCACTAGCTCGCACCAAGAATTATATAATCAGAAGCTATTTCTCTCTCTCAGCCACAAGACAGTCCATAGTCTCACAGGAACGTAAATCAAGTGAGATTTCAGAGTTTATGGTTAAAGCTTCCATCACCTCTTATTTACAAATTCAGCGAAGCGCTGCCTGACACCTTAGTGCAGGCGTGTGCGAGTTCTCTTCAAGTTTGTGATGTGAATTCCTCCATCAAATGATACATTAATGGAGGGATATCATGAAATATAGAAATTGTCAGCAACTAACCGAGTCCACACGTCCAATGAAATATAATACAGAGCAAACCGACCACACTCAGTGATTAAAAAAAAAGTTAGGTTTGTGATAGCCAGGCTGAAATACTATACATCAAGGCAAAAACACAGTGAAGATGAACTAAATCCTCCAAAAATGAATCATCTCTGTTTCACCTATATCAATCTATAGCCCATGTACCAGCGAGGCAACTGAGTGCAAGTGCATCAATGATTTGTCTTCTATCCTTCTTACCTCCAGGCTGCAGGAGACAAACTACCTTTCCATTCTCCTGCTCCCGACACAGAGAAAGGAAGCCTTTTTACTTTCGAGCAAGGTCGTGAGGCTGGAAGTAACTTTTCCAAAACTTTACTCATGAGATAGCATATATTATTTCCCTGCCCTCTGATACCGAGTTCACAGACCGGTGTTTCAACCTCTCCCCTCCTGTTGTTGTGCTCTGCAATTCTGCAGCCTTAGATAAACAGTACGACATGACACCCCATCGTTATCCCACTTTTTTCCATTTCTATCCACCGTTACTGCAGCAGATATTGATTTAGCCTTTCTTCAAAGCCGCGATAGTCACCCTGTGGTCAGTCCGACATGTAATTAACATCCCAGTGAACTCACCTGAGCTCAGAGTATCTACACTCCCGGCTCCAAATAAGGCTCTTCAATTACTGACACAAACTACCTGAGTCGTTTGACTCCCAGGGCCAGATTTACATATGAGAAGGCTCCGCCGGAATTCCAGTCAATTTGCTCGCACAATCTGCCTGTACTTAGGCTCTGATTTACTGAGGCAACAGATAATTAGACAATCAGTGACTGGGACTGCCTGCCTCCGAGGCACGTCGCTCTCCAAGTGAGGGGAGGATCTGATTTCCTGCTGCGTCGTCTCCAGCAACAATTGGGGAGTGAGATACAAGTTTTGTTGCACGTCTTTGGGAGGAGGAGTTAATATCTGCTCAGAATACATCCAGTCATTTTGTTGTCATTCATAAAACTACATCTTTACTGCCTGATATTTGTCAACAGACTTCAAATCAAAACATATAAACTTAAAGGTGCAGTGTGTAAGATATTGTCTTACTCACTTTCCTATTCCACAGACTGCCACTGAAGGCACACCATGTTTTCACTCCATCGTTGCATAGCGGGAGGACGTCTACAGTAGTTAATGCAACGTCTATGGACGAGAAAGTGTCCGCCGAGGGAAGACGTGACTGTATATGTGCTGTGCGAGTCAGAGTCTCTCTGAGCGGCCATAAACGTGAAAATAGCTAATGTGTTTCCATGCTGGTCATGTGCCTATTTCTGCACCAGTTGTGGTCCGGACCTCATCTTCCAACAGTGCATGAGTCAGGTTCTTCTATAAACACAGTGCTGAGCAGCCAGTCACCCACAAATGTCTGCCCATGTCTCCACACTCTGGCAGATATCTTGGTGCACGGGGTCCAAACCTCTCTTTAACCTCCCACTGGAAACACATTGACTCTTTCCATGACACCGGGCCATTAAAAGATATTAGAAACTGCACCGGAGGAGTAATAATAATCATCTGCTTGATATTCTCTCTCTCTCTTGTGAATCTGATCCCACGTCTCTCACACTCCCTCTCTTTCATCACTTATTTGGTCAGTGTCTCACACTCTCTGTCTAGGCGTTCGCAGGAGTGATAACTGTGCATGAGTCAGGCCTTCTGGAATGCTTTGTTGAGATTCTCCCTCTCGCTCTGCCTCGCTCTGTGTCAGGTCCTCTCGGCCATTTAGTCGACTGTGAAGCTGACAGACGATGTCCATGAATGATGAATGATGAACGGAGGTCTGTCTGGTGCCAACAGAATGCATAATACAGCATGGATACGCCAATCCCAGCCCTCCCCAAGCAGAAACACAGCAGTTACCGCATCGTCGGCTCTTCTGCCCTCAGCAGAGGACACGTGTGTCTGCTTCAAATGGAAATCCAGTGAATGCAGGTATATATATGTATTTCGTTTTTTTTAACCTGGAATAATAAACCATGTTCCTGGGCTGGTGAGACTTCAACTAGATTAAAACAAACTAAAACATGGATTTATGTGTGGGTGTGGGGTTTAAGGTCAGATGTGGGTATTTTAAACTTGCGTGTTATTACGCATGTCGGCTGTTTCAAAGGTCTTTTAAAGGTGGAGTTCATCATTCTGGAAGAAAGTACGAGTGCAGGTTAGTCTTTGAAACCAGTGTATCCCACTCTCAACACATGAACATGCAGTGTCAGGCTACAGCCTGCACAAGAGGACAGGTCGGTTCAAGATGCACCGGACAGTCACTTCATTAGACATGAATTAAATGATTGGTCACCTCCACTGTAATATTTGAAGAGGAATTGGTATTGACGACTATTAACGTGTAAGTACGTTATTGACACCATTTACTGACACTATCTTCATGCATTCGACCCAATCCTCAGACCCAAGTTCACAACTTTCAAAATGAAAGCTCTGTAATTCCACTCAGTACGAAGCAATGCATGAATACAAAGGAATGTTGAGAATATTGCATGAGATCAGTATTCGAGGTGATTTTAAATGATCAGATTAAACGTCTAAATGTAATTCTTCAGTGTTTCTTCTTTCATCTTTTTTTGCATTTGCAAATGCCTCTATCTCTGGTCTGACGTCACAGTGTCCGACTGAACTGACAACCACTGCAGAGTCATACAAGCTGAGGAGGAGCAGGACCCTATCAGTTGATCCACAGTTAGCACACTACTTGACGCACTACTACAAAGTGATAGCTCCCTTTTATTCAGCATCTATGAATCAATCAATCAATTCAAATTGTATTTATAAAGCCCTCACTCACAAATCACAATTCGTCTCACATCACAAGGCTTCACGGGGTGAAGGGTCCCTAGACTCTCGGCAAGAGTCAGGAAAAAAAATACCCAACAACTTTTTTAAACAGGGTAACGTTCAGGTAGAAACCTCAGGGAGAATTACATGCAATGGATCCACTCCCAGGACAGCAGTAGCGTAAGCGATGTAGATCGATAAGTCCATTTGAGGTCAACGATCACAATCAACTGCCACAACATCTTGATCATAATTCACCGCCATGATCCAGGATCCGCTGCCAGTAGAGCTGCAGTCGTAGGATCCATTCCCACCAACCATGAGCCACGACTGTTGTAATCCATTGGCAGCTTCCTGATCCTCTTCCTTCACCTCGCATCATCACAACCAACTCACGCAGCAGCAGCAGCAGAACTGTGAAACAATGGGACAACTGGGACTCTGGTGCCTAAATGACACCAGACTTAGCACTGCACTCTCTAAGGCCTTTCAACAATACACATGCCCAGTGTGGTGCAGGTAACATGACACATTCCCCAGATCTGTATTCCACATACAGTCAGGGAAGCTTTAGATCAATAGCATTCAATAAATAAAGATTTTATATAGTTGACTTGTAAAGTTTCTATTCCTCACAAACTCTTTAACTCTGCATTTAGCACAAAGCCATGATGTGCCTCTGACCCTGCTCCAGCGGCATCACCATCCATCATTTCCCACTTTTACATACATTATAAACTGGTTTGTTCTTGTTTTTTTTTTATCAATTCGAGGACATTTCTGACCTTAAATAGAGGAAGTGGGAGTTTTTCTGTTCCTGCATACAGCACATGTGTGTAGGTTTATGGTGTGGGTGGGCACAGACATGTATACAGACATATAGACACGTTTACATGCCGGCGTGTCTGCATCTTTGTATGTTTCTGTTCTGAATGTGTGGTTATACCCAGGGTGCACGGGCATGTTCCTGTGCATGTGTCATATGTGGCAAGGAGGCATGGACTGCAGATGCCTGTAAGCACTCTTCATGTCTGTGTGCCAGTGCCAAAGCATGTGCAGTTATGGTGCGTGTGTGTGTGTGTGTGTGTGTGTGTGTGTGTGTGTGTGCGCGTGTGTGCGTGCATGTGTGTCTGTGTGTTCCTAGTATGTAGGTCACCAATATATTCCTGATGAGGTCTAGTCCTCTGGAGAACTCTACAGATATGAGGGTCTAAATTAGACACTATTATCTGTGTGTGAGCGCGTGAGCGAGCATGTGTGGGTGTGTGCGTGTGTGTGAGTGTATTTTGTGTGAGAGAGAGAAAAATAGACACCATTATTAGACAAGAGCCTCATAGGCATGTATGCTCAATTTCGCACATGCTTTCTTTTACATGTAGGGATCAGTGTTGCGGGTGTGTTTGTCTATGTGTGTGTGTGTGTAGGTGTTAAATTGCATGTTATTTCCAGCAAAATCTATGTGTGTGTGTGTGTGTGTGTGTGTGTGTAAAAAAAAAAAATGACATCAGTATCATCTGACAGGCTTGTTGCTTGTTACCCCTGACCTCGGACTGTAAACCTCAACCCTCAATTTTAACAACTGTTGGCTCAGAAAGCCTGTCCATATTGCTGTTAGCGAGCCAAACTGCTAATAGGCCTCGAGCACCACTCCAAGCAAACCCTGCGTCCAATTGCAGAGCGGTGGCCACGTGTTAAGGTAGCACAGCACATAGGAAACACTTGCAATATCCAATACAAAGTTTGGTCACATGTATGCTACAGAAAGATCAGCTCTTGTTTATTCAATTTTTTTATCAATCAATCAATCAATCCAATTTCATTCATATCGCCCTCATTCACAAATCACAATTTGTCTCAAAGGGCTTCATAGGTTGAGTAACAAGCTCTGTCCCCAGACCCTCAGCAAGAGTCAGGGAAACCGACTCAAAAACCTCAAGGAAAAAAGAAGGTAAGAAACATCAGGGAGAGTCACATGTGAGGGATCCACTCCCCGGACGACAGTAGTATAAACCACGTAAATGTAGATCTATAAGTCCATTTGAGGTCAAAGGTCACACTCAACTGCCAACAACATCTTGATCTGTGGATCCATCATAATTCACCGCCATGATCCATCGCTGTTAGTGAGCCAAACCACGAATAGGCCTCGAGCATCGCTCCAAGCGAACCCTGCATCTGACTGCTGAGCGGTGGCCATGTGTTAAAGGTGCAATGTCCAAGGTGAAGTTGCATGTTGTATCCACCCACTCACCCTCACCCTTCTGAGCAGGCAGGAGAACCTATGGTCGACTTCAGCTGTCATTAAAACTCAAAAGATGTTTAGTGAGTCGCTTTTTGCTACTGTAAAAAACATGGCGGCCCGCGTAGAAAGGACCCGCTCCTCATACAGATATACATTAATGGGCTCATCTAAAGGTAATGGAGAAAAAATTGAACATTTAGGCGATCAGAAATTCATGAAAATGTGAGTATGTAATTGTTTTGTAATATTTTTAGAAGTGACAAAAATGGCTAAAATCTTAGACACTGCACCTTTAAGGTACAAGAGTACATGGAAAACACATGCAATATCAAATACGAAGTTTGGTCACACGTATGTGGCAGACTGTCAATACAAATTGCGTACAATGCTGCTAATGCTCTAAATTCCAGCATTTCTCATTGGCTGAATATTTAAAATAGATGTGTTTTTGTCATTCAAACATCTTCACAAACGCCTCCATGCATAACTGTCATACTTCGATTAAGCACTTTCACATGGGTGCCATTAAAACACCAAGGACAAAGATAATGAGGTGTCTCTTTGGCATACAGACTTGCGCATCTTAATGTCATTTCCTCAATAAAAAGGTGGCACTCTGCATAGCTGCTAATCGTAGACAATTTTTTTGGGGGGGGTGGGGGGAGTGGGGGGGGGGCGGTATTTTGTGTAATCCCCCTTCATTTCAGGATGTCTACATTTGCAGCCTGCCTACTGTCTGTAAGTCACAGGGACAATACCACATGCAGTCAATCTGTCAGAGCAATTCAGAATTTTGCTCGGGCTCAGCCCCCAAAAAGTTGGACTCAAACCCGCCGGAGATGAATGGGAGTGAGGATGTCTACCTTTGAAAAGCCTCATGCTTTGACCAAATCATATGCTGTCACTTCTAAGCTTCAGAAGGCCTGCACTTTTCATCAAAGCCCTTGATGGCTACCTTTCACAGCACTGTCGAATACACCCTCAAAAGCTTCCCTCCCTCCTTTCCTCCCATCCCCTCCCAAATCTCTTTCTTCTCCCCTCCGATGTCGACTGCCCCTCTTTCCCTGCCTTCCCCCCTCTCCTCAATCCTTCCATTCCCCTTGTCCTTAATCCCTCCCTCCCTCCCTCCTTCCCTTCCCTCCTCAATCAAACCCTCAAATCCCTTCACGTCCCCCCCCCCCCACCTCCCTCCCCTTCCTTCGCTTTCTTTCTCTCTCTCTCTCTCTCTCTCTCTCTCTCTCTCCCCCCCCCCCCCCCCCACCTCCCTCCCCTTCCTTCTCTGTGCATGTGTGACTTCAGAACTGTCAAGGTAGATGAAACAAGAGGAATTCACATTCATCACAGCCATAACCTGCCATGATAATAATCCACGGCTATTCTTCCCATGTGGCAGCAGGCCAGCGTCACTGGCCTTTTTGGGGTTTATTTGCATATTTGTTTCCCCTTTGTTTCTTTTGATGAATTATTTACCGCTGAGTGAAATGACAGCAGAGTTCAGTGATGATTGTCGTCGCGGGTGGATGGGTGCCTTTCCCCTCCTCTTTGTAATTATTCCCTGTTTTCCTGATTTTCAATCAAGTTTTTCCACTCATGTTTCCCCCACGGTGACAACAGACGGGAAAAAGGAAAACACACACACCCATTTTAGTGTTGCCAGTGGAACCTTTGCACTGTCTAATGGGAATGTGGCTGCCTTTGTTGTTGTAATGATTTCAGAGCAGGGGAAAGAGAGGAGAGAGGGCCGAGAGAGTGAAAGATCAAATGGAAAAAAAGTACTGTAAAACACAAATGTGCAGGGAGGATTCCCCCCACCACACACACACACACACACACACACACACACACACACACGCACAAGAGAAAAGAGTGAGAACACACATCTAGCTTTTCATCACTTAGTCCATCAACACACTTGCTGCGCTGTAAATGAAAGACACAGTCTTTGATCTCTTGAGTTGGGATCGTAAGTCAGACTTAAAGGTGCAGTGTGTACGATTTGGTGACCTGCAGAGGTGGTGTTGCACGTTGAATCCATCACCTCACCCTTCTGAGTATGCAGGAGAACCCACGGTGGCCCTCAGTTTTCATTAAAACTCAAATAATATTGAGTATGTCCACCCTGGGCTACTGTAACAACATGGCGGCCCTTGTAGGGAGGACCTGCTCCTCATGTAAATACACATAAATGGGCTCATACAACATTAATGGAGAGGATATACACATAAGGTGACTGTAAATTCATGAAAATGTCACAATGTGTGATTAAATAAGTGACAGAAATCACAGAAATCACAGCACCTATAAAGGTATAGTATGCAGGATTTATGCGCCAGCTGGCCTCTTCACCTAAACCTGCAGCACCGGTTGAGCTACACAATGTGAATGCAACATTACACTTGATTTAGAAAGGCTGATACTTAAGTGAGCTAACTGGACTAAGCATCTGTCCAAATGTTATTACTCAGAAACTTCCTGTGCACAGCAAAACAATCACAGACAGAGGCGATACAGGAAGAGAGCTGCGTCTCTGCAAGTACCTTTGGATGAGTTTGCACATTTTAGGTAAACCCAGCATCTTGCACCTTTAAATACACTTCCAGGTGCCTCAGGTTCAGATTATAGGGATGCGCTTGGACACAAAGCCATGTCGCAATCACAGCGGGTTTTGGCCACACAGCAGCTTCGATTGTACGACTCACAAATTGCATTGTGGGTATGAAGGATGTGCCACACGTACACACACACACACACACACATGCACATATGCAACATACTGCCACTCTGTCCCTGCATTGCCCTATCCAGGAATAACAATGCATAATTCATGCGGCGGAGTCTCGTCTGCAGACAAAAGTCAGCGTTTGCATTTATTATTTATTGAAAACAGTTCACATGATGAATCCTTTAACAAACAGGATCTTCCAGTAAGCACTGCACCTACTTCTTTTTTTCGCTTGCTGTTTGTGTTTTGGCATAGATTTAAGCGGGCTCATTAGGCAAGATGAGGATGTAAAGAGAGGAGAGGGATGGCAGTAGATGGAGGGTGGGGTGGGGGGTGGGGTGAGAGTAAGGAAATGAGGCTAGAGGATAAAGGGAGGATTTTTGAAAAAGGTATGAATTAATGAGGGGCGTCTGCATCGGCAGCTAATTAATTTAACAATGAAAAGCTTAAGGGAGAAGCTCAAACTTTTAGGACTTCAATGCAATGATACAGTTAAAGTTTTCTAACTTCACCCAGTGACTTAATTGTAGTGGAAAATGATGAGGTCCTGGATTTGTCTCAATGTATATAGTTCTTATGCTTGTTGCTGTGCTGCCATAGCCTGGCCGACACATGAGTGGATTGACTAAAAGAAAACACACACACACACACACACCTCGCTGTCACAGTTACACTGCGGACAGCTTGCCGTGAGGAAGGGAGGCAATTTATTGTGGAGTGCGGGGAGCGTTTGCTATCCTATGCTAATGCAGTTATCATTTATTCTGGAGTACATGCCTTTTCTCTCCCCCTCTTCTTCACCACCCCTTAACCATCCATCACTCATCTGAGGCCTGATGTATTATCTTTGCGGGACATTTCATATTCAGTCACCCCCTTCAGTCCCCCCCCCCCCCCCCCCTTTAGATCGGTGGACACACACGCACACTTATTTTGTTAAATAAAAAAAATAAAAAAAATAAAATCTGTTCGAGCAAAGGTTGAATAATTGATGGGTTATGTAAAAAAAAAAGGAATGAAATAATCATAGTCTGTTGGATGTTGGAGGAACATCAAACCCAGAGTCGGGGCTTGGCAGACGGGGCTGAGCAGGGTAAGGGCCTTATGTATTTGGGCCGGCTGCCCTGTGAAATAATAATGAGCAGAAAAGAGGTAGGGGATTAGGAGATTTTTGTTCAGCACTGTACCTGACACTATGCATGTTTTTTTTGTTTTTTTTTAGTAGAACAACCGCAGCATATCCATCCTGCCTCGACGTAGCAATAATCTCTTTGACAAATCAAAAGTTGGTTGGTGTGCTGGGGAAACTATTACAACAGAGTCGCAGCAGATGCAGTGGAAAATGACACCATGTATCACACGCGGTGACTTAATGGGACGATGTCAGGGGAGGAGGAGACGATGGGTCTTAAGTTGGGTCTTAAGTTATAAGGAGCATAACACAACACAAAGCCTCTTGATCTTGATCATTGATCGATTTGATCATTTGATTTAGATGTTAAAGTTGCTGATTTGTTAGTAAAACACTTCTTTGCCCCTAACGCATTCAGTGAACTGTTGGTCTGGTATCACAACCAATCAATTAGTTTTTACATTTGGATAAAATGAAATTTTTTATTTATTTTTTCCCGATTGCTCGACTAAGTCTTAACTACTGCCCTTATCCCATTATACAAGCACATGGATTGATTTATTGTCTGAAGTACTGATTCTGATTCAGTGAGAGGTTGATGTGTCCCCTCTTCCACTTGTTAGTGTTTGTTGGCCATTTAGTCAAAGATCAAACCCCTGCCTAAGCACCTCCTCTACATGATGGTAGGAGTATTACACGAGGGGCAACCTCCAGTGCAGACGGATGATGTGAACCTGCAGTTCATTGGGTGGCCACTGGAGTCTGACTCCCAAAGAGAGCAAATCTCCATAGACTCCCATGTCAAAATGACCAGCGAGAGGCAAATAAAACATGTTTAAAGTCTGGAGGAAAGAGAGGGCGTGGCTTCTGGACTGACAGCTGGGCCGACCTGGTACGTACTGCGGGTGACGCGACGGCATCATCAGCCCACCCACAGCTCTGTGTGTGTTCTGCCTCTTGGCCCGTTTTTGAATGGACCGGGAACTAAGAGAAGTTAGGATTCAGCAAGATGGCGACAAGTGACACGCCCAGAAATTGCTTCAAAAGAACTCTGCAGAAACCAACGGGTGAGGTCACGGATGCTATGTCCATCT
>JAFBJT010008967.1:159636-170042 GCA_016785325.1 Chascanopsetta lugubris | reverse complement strand
AGAGAGAGAGAGAGAGAGAGAGAGAGAGACAGAGAGAGAGAGAGAGTCTATGGAATTACACATGACTGCGAGTCATCACATTTACATCTTGTAGCTGTTAGACAAATCACGTGAATCTGTCATTGTGGTGTAGCATTGATGGAGGGGGCGGGGTGGATTTGATGGAGTTTGTCGCCTGCTCACGCTCGCTTTTCCATATGCTAACATATAACCAGAAAATAACTGTTCCGTTCGTACAGTATCCATCCAAACTAAACCCCTGTGTATAGATACTACTGACCAAATAAAAAAAATGCATAGCCTAAGTTGCAAACATACATACTATACATAGATGGCCGCATTATTTGTCACTTTAGTACGCAATAAGCTCATGGTGATGGTGAAATGTAATAATATCTGCTTGGGTGCCACTGTGGACTTGTGGGGCTTGTTTTCATGGCTATAAAAGTCACCCATGAATATATACATGCTGTATACATCTACACACACACACACACACACACACAGCACTATGCATCATTGCTTCAAATGAAGATAAACTGTTTTTATGTTTAGGACCACCTTTTAAGATTGTCCCCATTTGGGATGCAACAACAGTGCGTGATGAATACATTCATTCCGAGCTCCGGTGAGAGCGGTGCAGCCGTGCATCTCTCTGACCAATATCTTTTCATGATTGTGTGAGGCCTGTACAGTATGGATTTTCCCATACAGCAGCAGCCGCAGCAGCAGCAGCAGCAGCAGCAGCATAGGGATAAAATTATTTTTTTTATTATTGCTGTTTCAATTTCCCATTCACCATCTGCGCTTTTATTTTTTGCAGACAAGTTCCAATTTGGTTTTCACAAATGATCTCAGGGAATGAGATGGAGGAGGGTCAAGGGGTGCATTAGCTCGCTCTTTCACCACAAGGGCTGGAATAAGGATTTCACGGATACTTAGAGATACTGTACGTACAAATAGGGGATGTTGTGTTTGCAATGAGAGGCACCGCTGAGGAGAAGGTGAGCTGGGAGGGAGATTAACAAAAAGAGTCCTTTAACCTCTTTGAAAGGAAGAACAAGTGGGCAACTGGATGTGCTCAACTTTCACACACATGTTGCACCTCTCATTCTTAAAACTAAACAAGGATTTGCCCTGAGACGTGAAATGTCTGGCCTACGTTCACGTGTGTAACTGCAGATGATGTGAGGACCTGAGAATCTTCGCATTAAAGAAAATGCAGACTTTAAGTCAGAGTTATCACTTAAAGGTGCAGTGTGTAAGATTTCTTCTGAAAATATTATATTAATATATTATATTCTGACATTTTCATGAATGTATTATCACCTATATGTATTTTTTTCCCCACATTTCCCTGAAATGAACCCATTGACATATATTAACACGAGGAGGGGGGTCCTCTTTATATGGGGATCGTCATGTAGCCCAGAGTTTTAATAACAACTGAAATCTACCATAGGTTCCCCTGCATGCTCAGAAGGGTGAGATGATGGCTACAACATGCAACGTCACCTCTGGAAGTCACCAAATCGTACACACTGCACCTTTAAACAAATTCAAGATTATGATTTGAAGGACTAAAAATACAGGAAACACCTGGTTCAGAAAAATACATTCACTAACGTCTAGATTATTTTACTTTCTCCGCACTTGTGCCATTGGTATCCAAACTCTCCCCTCTCTCCCATTTCAAGGCTTGCTCTGACTATAGCAAGAGTGTTGGACCAGGAGGGCTTATTTTATTAATTCACTGTTTCCTCTCCTCTGTTGCAGGCCCCTTCTTTGTAGTCCACATTGTGAGAGGACCACCTCACAGGGATTTTCCCCTTCACCAGGTAACCACAAAGGAAGAAAAGAAGCACATTATCCACATGTACAACATACCCCCAGAACACACACACACACACACACACACACACATACACACACACACGTACACACGCAAGCGCTCTGCACTACCCAAAGCTGACCACCAGCACAGCAGGAAACACACACGCACGCACACACACGGCATATTATCTTTATGAGGTGTTATACACCAGTGACCACCAACACAGGGTCTCACTGTTCTCTAATCCACACTCGAGCTGAAAAGACTGCTCCATGCAATGGAGGGATTACACCGTTGGATTAATAGGAGTTTTAATTTGAGTCATTGTCAGAGCCCTCGATAATAAGAATACGTGCAGGAAAGACTGGCACCGCTTCCATATGATATGGTTGAATGTTCCACATCAGCACATTTCAGCTTGTGCAATGGCTCACGGCAATGACTCACAAGATCTGCATGTGTCTGTGAAGCTGTTTAATAAGTAAATATACAATTACAATTACAATTACAATCCATTATCTAAGGGCATTTTTATAACAATTACACTTACTTACGCGGGGGGTCAAATGATTTTTGGTATCTATTGGTAAAGTTGCATATTGTATCTATCACCTCACCCTTCCCATTCGAGCAGAAGCTATGGTAGACATCAGTTGTCATTAAAAGGATATTAAGAGGATATTTTGCATGTCCACTCTGGGCTACGAGAAAAACATGGCGACCCCCGTAGAGAACCCGCTCCTCATGGAAATATACATTAATGGGCTCATTTAAGGGTAATGGGGAAAAATACATTAAGGTGATTATAAATTCCTGAAAATGTCATTATGTAATTGTTTTGAAATATTTCCAGAAGTTACAAAAGTGAACAAAATCATACACACTGCACCATTCATGTAGTAAAACTGAAGTTTCATATTTGTTTATTTCCAGTATCTGAATTCTGATATCACTATATGATATGTATTATCAGTACTGACTCTGAAGAACACATAGGCAGTATAACTGGAAAAACTGGAAAATGGTGCCCGTTAAGTCAGGATCAGCCTGTTTTAGTGGCTCAGGAGAAAGAGCGGGTCATCCACGTACAACGAGGTCAGCGGTTTGATCTCCTTCTCCCTCATTGTGCATACACAAGTGTCCTTAGGCAACATGCTGAACCCCAAAATTGCCTTGATGGATCTGCCATGTGAGTGATGTGCGATGAAGTTCTGCACATATATGCGTGATTCTGTGAGTGGTTTTAAAGATGGATTAAAGATGCAGTGTATGCAATTTGGTGACATCTAGTGGTGAAGTGTTGCATCTATCACCGAACCCTCACCCTTCTGAGCATGCAGGATAAACTATGTTAGCCCTGTCGTATGTCCACTCTGGGCTACTGTAAAAACATGGCGGCCCCTGTAGAGAGGACCCGCCCCTCATGTAAATATACATTAATGGGCTCTTAAAAGAGTCGTAGGATAGAATAATACATTTAGGTGATTATGAAAATGTCAGTATGTAATTGTTTTGTAATTTTTTGTGTGTAAAAAACAAACAAACACTGAAATCTTAAACACTGCACCTTTAAGTGCTGAAAACCTACAGCCTTTTGCATGTAGTTGATAGCTGTATGGTAACGATGCTGTATTCAGCTGTAAAAACACAATTTAGATATTTAATGGGTGGATGAAACAAAGAAGTACGGCGGGACAACCTCCCCAAATACCCAACATCCAGTACATCATGATGTTCATTCCCATGCATTATGATTATACTACTGCTGCTAAAATTTTTACAACCATAATCAAAGTTTTATTTTCTTAGTCATCATCAGACTGACGACTTAAAGCAATTTAGTTAAAAACCGGCAGGCAGGGAGCCAATACACATCATTCGCTGTATGCGGTTATAGTATGGGAGGAATGCATGCGCACACACACACAAGGGGATATAAGTGCCTGCTATATAAACAACACAAAAGCGAGGGGAAAAGAACAAAACAGAAGACAAGAGACCAAGAGACAGGCAGAGAAAACAGTCTGGCCCAAAGAGCCTTTTGCAGCGGGGTGAAGAAAGCTTGATGAATGGATGGATGAGTGGGTAGAGTGGAAAGGGAGCTGCTTACAATTCCTAAAGGCAACAATAAAACCATGGATTCAATCATAAACAAGAGTAAACAATGCGGGCTGAGAGAGTAACACTGTCATTCTCCTCTCGTCTTATTCGTCCCTGTCTTACATCCCACCAGAAACCTGACAGCTGTTCTCAACACATCTGCCTGTTTGTGTGAGAAAGTACAGCGTGCTGGAGCCGTACAAGTACGGAATAGAATTCAACTGAAAAGTTGCAAGTTAATTAAATCGGAAAGTCGGATTAATCACATTTTGCACAAGGCCAGCGTGGCGCATGCTTATTTCATTTCGCCGGGAAAGAGAATACAACAAAGAAATACTACGATCTCAATAGAACCTTATCAAAGTTATCCTTCATAACTGGAATAACATTCTGGAAGTGCTGCTGGAATTAGACTCAATCCTTGGCATTCATTCATCCATTCAATAAACACATAAGATGGATGTATGAATGGATGGATAGATAGATAGATAGATGGATAGATAAATATGCACCATTGTACCAATATTGAATAAAGTATAAGGAGTGTTGTCCATCCTTGGCAGACAGGATGTAAGTTCAACCTGGAAGGAACCATTTACGCCAACCCACAGTCAGCTCACGGCTCTCAGCAGGCAGAGAGACCCTGGCTTTACAGTGAGCCTGTGGTCTTTGGCCATTCAATGTGTTGAGTTGAGCTTTTGGCTTCAAACATGTAAACACACAGGGAGGGAACAATAAACTCTGAGCAAGATTGACCACAAAGCATTAGAAACCTCCATACATCGAAGCTCAAGTGAAGACAGTGTTTACAACATTTCTATGCGAGTTGAAAATCTCAGATATTCAGGAAATGCTGTATAGATTCTTCATATCCTTCACTGCTCCGGCTGCTGTTCTCACTCTCTCCCTGAATGGTAAATGGTAATGCTCTGTATTTGTATCGAGCTTCATCACGTCTTTTGAGGACCTCTCAACGCGCTTTACAGTAGGTAGCAGTCACTCAGACATTAATACTGAGCATCTATTTGCAGCACTGTGTATCTATGAGTGCATGGGACAATGTAAGGTTCAATGTCTGGTCCAAGGACACCTCAGCATGTGGAATGAGGAGAGGCAGGAATCGAACCCCCGACTCCTCTGACAAGCCATTTTCAACCAGAAACACTTTCCATGTACAATGAACAACCACGAACCCACAATAGTACTGGGAGACCATGGAAAATGCTTCAGATGACACCTTTAATGAAGAGTGGCGTTGGAATTGTTACATTTGTTCCATTCATTTATTTATTTATTTTTTACAACTCATATGCTCATTTTTAACAGAACTATTAATCACAGGCTCCCTGAATTCTCCTCTTGCAAAATGATGAGAGAAAAAAAAAAGTAAGAAATCAAATTGATAGATCCGTAATTTATTCGCACCGGTCTCGAATTTTCCCGCATACAGTATATTTCTATATTTTTTTTCCAATCAGACAAGAATATATTTGCTGTAGGGAGATTTATTCATAGTGTTATGGGATATAGGCATGCAGGAAAACACCAAAGCTGCTAAAACATGAGTGGCACGATGCACCAGAGAAGCCCTCCCTCCCTCCCTCCCTCCCTCCCTCCCCCCATGTGGAGATGTACATTTGAATACAGCCGCTAACGCTGTAATGTTTTAAGCACTAAATTGGGATGTGCTTCAAGATGGGCAAATTGGGACATCCTCGTTGATATGGAGATGCTTCTGGCAAGGAAAATGGCACGCCTCATGTATTATGCTAAAAAAATACACATTTGGACGTGGAGTCTGATGCTGTAAGCAGGAAATTGGGGTAAATTGGCACATTCTCCCGGCTTTACACGAATTGCGCTCGCGCTATTGTCAGGGCGTTACAGGGTGACAGGCACGCGGGCGAGGGCTGACACATGTTTTCGGCGCAGTTTAAAATTCAAATGCTCCTCATGTGTGAATGCAGACACCTGGGGTAATCAAGCGGCGGCGTGCGTGCAGTGTGAGTGGCATGGCAAGGTTTGTGTTTACCCATAAGCCGCTGTGTCCCTGTCTGTCTGCCTGTCAGGGTGTCTCCCTCGCTATCTGGTGTCATATTTGCTGACTTATTAAGAATAAAGCAGGGAGACAAAATAAATAAACACTTTTTTTTTTTTTTTTTATGAAAAAGGAGGTTTGAATTACGAAGGCAGGGTATTTATTTCTTTTTGTGCATGTGGAAGGGCTGATCTCAGAGCTATTAAAAATTCATTCACTGGTAATACCCTCCCACTCGTCCCACCCCTGCTCCCTCACCCTTTCTCCCCTCCTCATTTTCTCAATGGTATCTCTGTCTCTTTGTGTCAGTTCACTTCATTTCACTGGCACGGGGTGTGATTCACTGTCTCTATCTCTCTTTGTTCAGTTTGTCTCTCCTTTCATTCCGTGCCTCCATCCCTCTGTTGCTCCCCTCTTCAAAAAAAAGAAAAAAAGAAAGAAAAAAAAGAATCTGGCATGAAATCCAGACAGGAGAGCACACGCTGTTTTTTCGGACACACTCTTCCTCTCTTAAATCAAAACCAACTGAGGCGAAATCAGGTTATTACCTTAGCTGCATTTCTTCTCCCTCCCCTCCCTCCCTCCCTCCCTCTCTCCCGTGCTTCCATTCAAGGTCTGTGATATTCGAGTCTGAGGGCAGCTGGTCAGTTCGATGAATGGGTGTGAGCTGGATTTGAAAATGGGATTGCTGCATAAATCAAGCAGGGAGGAAAAATCCTTAAGTGTGAGATGGACATCTGACGAGGAGGTTTGTGTGTTTGGGGGCATATGTCCGTCTCTCTCTGTCTCTCTCTCTGTCTGTCTCTCTCTCTCTCTCTCTCCCTCTCTCTCTCTTTCTCTCTCACACACACACGGTCCCATTGTTTCTCTGGGTCAGATATTTGTGATTCTTTCTTGTTTCCAATGCCTTTCATGCCAGCAAGCGTTGACCACAACATTTGTCTGCATGTGATCTCAGAGACATCAAGACGGCGAGTATGAAACAACCAGTGTCAGTGTGCCGGTCAGTTTCACATGGATCTAACTGGGAACAGGCAGGACGACTTGGACCATGAACCGTTGGAAAAAGGAGGATAAATGATTCCGTAACTAATAAGAGGCTGAAAAGTTGAAGGAGAGTTGTTCCCAAAACAGCAAGGACGGTCAGTAAACAGCGCAGCATGGAGTCAAACATGCATGTAAACAGCACCCCCCCACTACTAAAAGACGGATGATAAAAACATGGAGGAATGGCTGTATAAGTGATGGATGATGAGCAGTGGTGATGGATGAGTGAGTGATTGGAGGAGAAAAGAGGGCGGGAGAGTTGTAAACAAGTCTGGATAACCTCATAAGAGAGGCGAAGCACAGGGGGGAGGAATGGATGGTCGTTATGCAAAAGACAGAAAGTACTGGGAAAAGTAAGATGGCTCCGTGACCTTGATGCAAGAAGAGGAGATGAATGAGTGAGTGACAATCCCCCGATAATATGATGGAAATGAAGAGAATGAAAGGAGGGATGGGTGTCGCACAGGCACAATGTATAATACACAATGAAACTGAAGAAATGAACTCAGATTAGAGGAGCTGTTGACTAAATTGATTTTTTTTTACAAAGACGCCTCCATAAAGTCTCAAACTTCTGATACCATTGAAGACTTTTTTTAAATGTATTCTCATCAGTGAGTCAAGTTCAGCATCATGAATGAGCAGTGGTGTGCGGATGGAGTTTACACCCGCAGGGTTGAACTAGTTGTAAAAATTAACATTCTGCTGATGGATTTGGCTGAAATATGCCTGACACATCATTAAGATTAAAATGTTCAAATATGAATGACTGGATGAAATGGGTCTGGATGACTTTGGATTCCAGTGCTAACTGAGACTGACAAGAGAAGCCCGGTTTGGTCTTTGGCTCTGCACTGCTCCTTATCTGTCGGGAAACAATCGGAAGTCAGTGCTTTTGCGAGATCAGATTGTGCAAATGTTTACCTCAAATATTTCACCTTAAAGGAGCAAGGTGTAAGATCATAAAAAATATGACCAAATAATATGCTGATATTTCCATGGATTTATGATCACGTAGGAAATGTATTTTTCATTTTTTTTTTCAATTTCCCTTAAATGAGCCCATTAATGTATATTTACAAGAGGAGCAGGTCTTCTCTACAGGGACCACCATGTTTTTACAGTAGCCCAGAGTGAACGTACTGAACATCTTCTGAGTTTTAAGTCTACCATAGCTTCTCCTTCATGCTCAGAGGGGTGAGGGTGAGGTGATGGATACAACATGCAACTTCACCTCTAGATGTCACCAAATCGTACACACTGCACCTTCAAACAACTGAAAACTGTACTTTTCCAAGTCACACCACCTGGGACGAATTTTGCACCTCGTCATAACTTTGCAGTGATGTGCAAGTATAGTGTTAACGATCCAAGTGCGACAACACTCGTAAGGTCAGTCCACACAAAACGAAGAGTGAATGAGTCATGGAATCAGTTTGACCCAGTAGTGAATGCTGATTATATCAATTGTGACAAATACCAGATATGAGTGGGTTTTCTAACCAGTGGAAAGAAGCAATGGTGAGGAGAGGAGAGATTCAGAGCTGCTGGAGGGATGTCAGTGTTTACGTGTGATGAGGAGTCACATGCTCCCTGTCGTGACACTCTGCTGTGTCTCTGCTCCGACAGTGACAGCTCCACAACGTTGTCACAAGACTCGCCGTCCACACAACAGACCTAATGAACACAGTTGACCACTTGTCCACGAGAGCAGCGAGACAAGCAGTCAGCCCATGCAGTGCCAGTGCGAGATCGAAACGGATTCATTTACAGCCCGAGCCGAGCAGCATTTTGTTTTTTCTCCGTTTTAAAAAGTGTGTGTGCAAGTTATTCACATGGAAAATGGGTGGGGCTGAGCCCTGCCTGCTATGCGGAAGTTCCTTTCCTGTCCAATTCACCTGATATGTTTTTTTAAACCGGGGGGAAAGTGAGCTGGTTGAAAGCTACACGGACATCTGGCGAAAAAAAGAAATAGTAAATAAACAGTGGTGCATACCACTGAGCCACTTTAAAGGTGCAGTGTGCAAGATTTTGGCCATTTTTGTCATTCTAAAAACATTTCACAGCAATTACATTCTGACATTTTCATGAAACCAAAAGTTTATTTTTTTTTTATACCCCATTTCCCTTGAATGCGCCCATCAATGTATATTTACGTGAGGAACGGGTCCTCTCTACGGGGGCTGCCATGTTTTTACAGTAGCCCAGAGAGGATGCACTAAACATCTTTTGAATTTTAATGACAACTGAACTCTACCATATGTTCTCCTTCATGCTCAGAAGGTCGAGGGTGAGGTGATGGATACAGCATGCAACTTCACCTATAGATGTCACCAAATCGTACACACTGCACCTTTAAGCATTTCACTTGCAGAACAAGGTGGAGTGAGTTTTTCACGCATGTTACTGTCAAGTCACGTCAAGCGTGAGAATGAACTGCTGCGTGTGTGCGAGTGTGTGTTTTTACACAGTGTGATTATAACATATTTATGCAGTTTAATTATGATTAAAAACAGATTTCACACTATTTAGTCGCCTTCCTGTGCCGATGTTGCACCGACACTTCGGCTTTGAAATGGCTCTGTTTGACCATTTCTAAAAATCGTTTAAACAATATTTGCTCTACATATGTGATTTAAAGCCTGTGCAAATGTTAAGTCTGGGCACGGTGAATGAAATGGATTCATGGCTTTTCCCAATGACCTCCATTCCACGGCGGCGAGGGCCAAACAAGGCGGCGCTGTGTTGGTCCCATGCAGCGGCCCATCCTCTCACCTGTGCAAATTACTGTGTGTAAACAGAGCGGATCGCTCCGAGCTTCATGTGGTCAGCCACTTCCCTCGCCGGGACAGGGTCTACTCAGGAGAAATAAGCTGTTTCCTGTTCACAGAGGGAGCGATATGCCCCGACTGTAACTTACTGTAACACTTTCCAGGTGGTGGGTGGATTCTTAACTCGCTGCTGGAGAATGTACAGTATTTGACAGGAAGCATGGGCATCAGTTGGGGGTTAACTGCTGAGTTTACAAACTATGTCCAATTATCTTGATGAGAATATGAAGAATAATCCCGGAATGCTGAATCATACAGTTTTGATTGGGTCGAGAATGAAACCAGGGATTTGTTTCTTGTATAGAAAACACATGTAATGTAATAAAGGTTCAGTGTGTAATACTTAGGAGGAATGATTTCACCTCTAATGGCAAACAGAGAAAATAATATTGTTATGCTGATGTTTTCATTATAACCTGACAGTATAAAAGGTGCAGTGTGTCAGATTTTGATCACTTCTTTCACTTCTAAAAAGCTCACAAAACCATTACATACTGATATTTTCATGAATTTATAAATCACCCAAGTGTTTTATGTTTTCTCCAGTACCCTTAAA
>JAFBJT010008967.1:142145-156144 GCA_016785325.1 Chascanopsetta lugubris | reverse complement strand
GTAAACGCACTGTCAACTCAGCATGACAGGCACTGAATGTGACTGCCTGGATCATTTCGCAGATTATGTGCCTGCTACATCCCTTGGGAACTTGTAGAGACCCAACAAAGAGCAAAAAGAGGAGGCTATATTGGACTTAAAATCCATTGCCAATATATCTGTTTGATTATTGTTTTCAGATTTCAATTAGCATTCACACACTCAGCGTCACTCTTGTTAATTGTATTGTCAAAGACCAAAAGGCAGAGTCATATCAAATTTGTTGTGACTAATTTCAGAATGATCTAACATGAATCAAATAGGTGGCTCAGGCTCTTTAGCAGCGCAGACTGATAAATGTTACTGAAGTTGTTGATTGATACAGATACTAATTTGTCATACTGTAAAATGTGATTCTAACTCACGAAATATCGAAATTAGAATACTATCTTAATAAGAAGCATTACCATAGACTAACAAAGGTGATCATTCCAAACAGGCAGGTTTATACTGCTGGTCTAAAATTCATGGAATCATATTATGACATGGAATATATACGTTCTTTTACTTGTTTGGCTGAGACTACTATGTGTTGCCCTTGCAGGTTGTTTTGTTTTCACCTCCACCCACTTCATTCAGCTCCACTGGGTTTAAATGTGCTTTCCCATCCTATAACGGCACCGGTTATTGTCTTTTCTGATGTTGTTTGGTCATTATCTTACTGCAGAATGAAGCCTTGACCACCCTGAATGTTTCCTTTTCCTCCGTGTTCCATTTTTTTGTGCTTTATCTGGAAGATTGTGATCGAAGCTCACACCACCACAGTGCACCAGAGGAACATAGTGGTATATGGCTCCAAACGTCCGGTTATGTTCAGACCTGGAAATGATAGATCTGTGATTTGCGCTTGAACTTTTAAGACTTCATCGACTTCCATTGCAAATGAATACAGTCAATAAGCTATTTTCCTTTTTTTAGTGACCAAAATCGTATATTCTTTTCACATGGGGTGGTTCATTACTCACCTGTTTCTAAGGCCGCTTGCTCTAGCACACAATAAATTGATGAATTGATTGATACAGGGAATCTGCCTGCAGAGCCACCCAGCAGGGCTAAAAGCCCATACACAAGGAGCCGACACTGCGCTGTCAATAACACACTTGGTTTTCCCGCGGCTGTTGAGTAGAAATCTTCATCTCTAATATGACATCAATTTTAATTTCACACCCAGGCAGCTAAGATTCCTTAAGTGTTCATCGATGCCTTATTATTATAATTTTTTTTTTTCTCTGTTCACTCCGTCTCCTCTCTCTCCACCTCCAGATCTAATATGTTCACTGCAGGAGACTGCTCTGTTACATGATTAAAGTCTGAAAATGGCTGTGCCCTTATAACTAATTATTCTTCTGGCTGTAGTGTAGAAGAGGTGAGGGAGAGAAAGGTAATTTCACAAGAAACAAGCCATTTGACTCGTAATGAATAATTTACTCCCGCTTCAAGGGGGGGGGGGGGTCACCAGATCTAAGATCTGCAGTGGGTGAACAAACTCTCTATACTGAATCCTTTTATTCCATGCTCTTTCTCCCCCCAATCATTTCTTTTTCTTTCTTTCTTTCTTTCTTTCTTTCTTTCTTTCTTTCTGCATCCCCCGCACGCTCTCCCAACTCATATTGGACAAGTTCAGTTGTGTGGTCCCGGTGGATTTGAGCTCATTTTTTATGCTCGGAGAGAAGCCAAGCTCTGAATTGGCTATCAAATTTTTACATTATAAGATATCGACAAGTTGGCGGTGTGAGGACGATGGAGGCAGGAGTAGCAAGGGACGGTGTCTCCTCAGTTTTCCCCCCTGGGGGTATAGGGAGCAAAGCAAGGGCTGATGGGACAGAGCTGATTAAAGCTGCTTCTACACCTGTCTTATAAAAGCTGGAGGGACACTGCAGTTGTCTCATGGAGGATCAGGAATGAAATCCTTCAGATCCATACCAATTTACCAGAGGGTGTTGTATCGTAAAATACACAAGTAATACTTGTGGATTTGTTAAACACTATGCACAGGAGGTTAAAACTCAAAGTCGGTGTTTGATTTGTAAAACCACTTTGTATCTGTTTGACCAAAATCCTCTTTTTGTGCTGATGTCAGCAATGGATTAAAAAATAAATCTGGTCAAGAGTGCCTTTGCCAATCATTTCACTCTGACTAAACAAAATGATTGGCTGATGTTGTCACTTCAACCAACCCGCCTGTGCACACCCTGCTCATGCTCTCATGCTCGCTACTGAAAATGCTGTAGTACACATGCCAGGCCTGTAATGGCGCTGCAACGCTGCCACAGAAATACCCCAAAAACAGAGAATACATGTATTCGCGCTTCTTAACCACCTGCCCCGTGTGGATGAAATGCCCATAGAAAACATTTGCGGATACTCCTTAACTGGTCTCGGCGTGGACAAGGCCGTAGTCAATGTCAGCTGAGCTGTCCTCCCTGCTCTGTCTCTTCCACTTGGCTTCGAGTTGGACTATCATTTAGTGCATGTGCATGTGTTGGGGTGGTATAACTTTCATGAGAGGGTAGATCGAAGGGGGTGGGGTGTATCCGTTGTACTTGGTGAAGTTTGCGTTTGCCACCTATATTGCAGAATGATGGACTCCACCTTGTGGATTTTTCCCCCCCTGTGCTCTTGAGCATGGCAGTTAATTAGTCTCTGTCAATGTGCTAAGTGGTGTCTCAGCTGTCGTTGAAATCTGTGTGACTGTTTGAATGGAATCCGTTCACACTCACGCTGGCACTAAAACGCATCGAATCATGGTGTGTGATCATTATTGGATGGCTCTGAATCCAGCTGTGATGGGGCCTAGTTGCATTGGCTGACTCCGGTGACATTTACAGCAGAGCCAGATGTGTCTACATTTGTCTGAACACGAGTGCACCCCTCGTTTCTTTCAAGCCCCACTGAACAAGCACACTTTTATTTTTCATCTGCACAACTCAGTGTCAGACCAAACTGCCAAATCGGCTGAAGTCGAATTCCCCCCCCCCCCCCCCCCCCCCCCCCCCTTCAGCTGCGATCGTAAACACATGATACCTACTGTGGGTGGCCAAGTGAAATCTGATTACAACTGCTTACTGCTGAGACATTTGATACACTTCCTGACAACAGGTGCGAGCTGCAGCAGTGCACCTCCACTGGATTAGACTCAATCTGGACACACAGACAGATTACTGACGTTGCTCAAACTCTTAGAAAAATGATATTTTGTAAAACTGTTTATAACTAACATGAAAAAGTGTCATTTTAAGGTCTCAGTCATCATCCCTTTCTTTGTGAGTGTGCATTTAAATGCTCTTCGAAAAAAATCCTATTTTCCGTAAATGCAACTTTGATGTGCTCAGGTGCTTTGAAGTTGGAATATGAAAAAACAACAAAAAACTTGGCTGCTGAAAACTAAATATGTTGTATTTATGGGTTTAGTATTCAAACTGCACCTCAACATCTCTTTGTTTTATTTACATAATGGCAAAGAGCAATAAAGCTTAGATGTGAATGGCATACAAGTAAATTTAAACATATAGTGTCCTGTCATGTTCTTCAGCCAAAGGTGGAGTTTGTAACTAATGGAAATAAAGCAGTCCACATCAGGAGCTATCTTGCAAACTCCTTTATCATTTCTATTGTGCTACACCCATGGCTTTTAACCAACTTGAACCCTCTAAAAGAGCTGACAATAATTACTATTTGGCAACAGTTAGTCTGCATTGTGCTGTTGACATCTTAAAGGTGCATCGTGTAAGATTTCGGTGATTTGTCACTTCTAAAATGATTACAAAATAATTACAATTATGACATTTTCATGGATTCATAATCACTTAAATATATCATTTTTTACTCCATTTCCCTTAAACAAGCCCATTAATATATATTTAGACGAGGAGGAGAGGGTCCTCTCTACGGGGGCCACCATGTTTTTACAGCAGTCTTTTACAGAGTGAACGTACTAAACACATTTTGAGTTTTAATGACATCTGAAGTCTACCATAGGTTCTGCTGCATGCTCAGAGAGGTGAGGATGAGGTGATGGTTACAACATGCAACTTCACCTCTAGATGTCACCAAATCTTGCACACTGCGCCTTTAAATCACTCAAGAAGAAGAAAACAGTAACATGAAGTGTACTGTTGACAATGTTATGGTGTCAACCTGCCTCCTGTCCTCCATCTCTTTTCACCTTGAATTTTGGGAAAGGCTCCACTAATTTGCCTGTGTTGCATCTTGATCTCAAACAATTTAATAAATTAAGTTCAAAACTCAATTTGTGAAAAATAAGTATTGCAACAAAGAATCATGGACCCTCACATGGCAATGGATGGAGGATTAATCTACATGAATGTCTTGACAAAGAACAAATTAGCGCGCCCACCTTGGTGTGTTCCCATCAATGCTGATTAAAGCTGGAACTGATTAAAAACCTGTGTCGGTTTCAGGGTCAATTGACCCGGGGCTGAATGGCGATTAAACACTTCTCCATAGCAGAAGGAAAAAGAGTGGTTGTTTCTATGTTAGTGTTATTTGATCAGTGTGACAAAATGATGTCAGCAGTTGTGCAACTATCCAAGTCAGGGCTGTCAAACACACGGCCCACGTGCCAAACCGGCCTGCCAGAGGGTACAAGATGCGAAACGACTTTGCTGACCTTGAAGATATTATCTGCAATTTTTCAACATAAGTAACTGCAATTTCAGCTTTTTCCTCCGGAGGTCGCACACAACACTAACAACTGGTTGTTATAATCTATTCTACAAAGGCGTTATCATTATTCATAGATTATTATGCTCTGATTTTACATAGATGTGAGGTTTCCAGTCTGGACCACATGTTCCCAGTATTCTGACACCACATTAACGCACAGTGACAGAGTGATTGAGCAAAGATCACGATGAATGAACATGATGACTGACTGAAGTCACACCTTTGATCAAATGCCAAGGGTTGTGCACTGGTTGTGCGATACCACAAAATAAGTTGGATATTCATGCATATCCCATATCGCTCTGACTGATCATTTGCATGTAAATAAAGCTGGTGTCACTGTGTTGGCATTATTTGAATGGAGATGTTGACTTGGGACACGTATCAAACTTGTGGCCTGCGGGCCAAATGTGGCCTGCAAGATTATTTCATGTGGCCCGCGAGAGCTCAAAAGCATGTGATTGTCTGAAAATAAGTCTAAAGCAGATCATTGCCCATGAACTCTTGTTAATTACACATGCCACTGTTTATGCGTAGTAATATATTCAGTGTGTTTACAGGTGTAACTCTCAGTGCATACAATATTTCTCACTTAAATAAACATAGATTAATGAACAATCAAATATGAGGACAGGTTATTTTGCAATTTGTTGGGTAGTACTCACATTTAGTCCCACGATTATAACCGGCCGCTTGAGAGCAACCATTATGCTGATGTGGCCCTCTGTGAAAATGACAGTTTGCTCAAACATCACCATGTAAGCATGATTTGATGAAATCATGGCAAATTCTTTGATTGCATCACACAACTGAAACCACAGTGTTTTGCACATTTCATTTTTTTTTTAGCCATAACTAGACCAGTTTAACCAGTCACATGCCAAGTGTTAATGATCGGCTATACACATATTCCACACATTTAGGAAACACTACAGTTCTTAATAGGGTCACTGTGAAGTCGTGCCTTGGTAAGAGCATCGCAAGTCACACGGACATCTCCTGGAGGAATAAGTGGTGTAAAATAATTGCCAGTTCTTGCTGCTCCATATTCTCGATTCGTTTCCGTAAATCACTTTAGTCTGTAAAAGTTGCTCCTATTATCCACTCATTGTACTTAAAACGCTCTTTTTCCAGCCCCGGCCAAATTCCCTGATCCTTGTGGCCACGCTGCCTCCTTTAATTGGAAACCCCCGTAAAGACCCTCAGCGGGGTCTTGTCTGGACATGTCTGCCTCTGACCCTGAAAACCACTGTACCGTCACTGGGGCGGCATGCTGCCGAAGAGCTGCACGCTTGGATGTTCATTCGCGCAGAACATGCTGTTTACAGATTGTAAGAGAATTGACGATCGAAATGGGTTTTTTTCACTCCCTGCTCTCTTTGTGGCATTGGTATCCTTTCACGCCCCGATGAGGTCAACGTAAACCGCCGAGGCTGCAACTTCCGTTTCCTGCAGTGGCGGGCGAACAGCCTGTTATTCGCCCTTCAAGAACATGAGTGTCGCCTGGTCCCGCATCGCATCCTCTTAGTATTTGGATGCCCACAGATCTTAAAATGGTTATACTTTTACTCTAAACCGACTCATTTCGTAGCATTTTGTATTTTTACAAAGTAGCATGGCAGCGCTTACTAGCCAATGCTCTGTGAAATTAAAACGCCGTATGGATTTCTCTTTGCTATTCCTCTGTGTGCAAATGAAGCACATCTTCATCCTCATCCCCTGGGACTTACACCTACTCATTCTACCTGTGGCTACGCATCATTTTTCTTTAAACTGTGCACTGTAATCTACCCTTCACTATCCAAACCAGCAGATAAACTTTCATATATATATATATATATATATATATCCTTCCAGGGTCTCCTTGGTCTCCCCTGTTGTCTGCTTTTGTGCAGTGGCACAATAAATTGCAATTGAGTCCGGGTCATTTTCTGTCTCTGGACAGCTCAGCGCTTTCCCATGAACTGCTGTCTCTGGTGTCTAGAGTGTGTTTTCTATATCTCTGCCTCTCTGTCTCCCGGTCTGTCTGTGTTGTGTCTGGGGTCATGCGCCTTGTGCGTCTGAATAAATCTCGCCGTTTTGCACAACGGGCAGGAAGCCATGTAGAGGTTATCTTAACTGCTAACGGCTACAGCAGTTCTTGTTCACCCACTGTATCTTCACGTTTGTTTATTGTTCATGATGGGTCATGGATGTGCACAATCCCACAACACGGGGGAGCGGGGGGGGGGGGGGGGGGGGGGGGGGGGGGGGACGGGGACGATCATGCATGCCCAGCCGACATGGCTGTTTAGGGGTATCCGAAGGTGCTTTGTGAGAGATTGAATAAATGCACACTGTCTAACATTACGGACACATGCTCTGATCAATCTGAGCCGCTCCTCATGTAAATGGGGCTCATGCCCGTCCTCTCCCTGTTGAGGAACGTGGACAACACGGGGGGGCGGGGGGGGGGGGACGATCATGCATGCCCAGCCGACATGGCTGTTTAGGGGTATCCGAAGGTGCTTTGTGAGAGATTGAATAAATGCACACTGTCGAACATTACGGACACATGCTCTGATCAATCTGAGCCGCTCCTCATGTAAATATACATTCATGAGCTCATTTAAGGGTAATGCATAAGCATGTTCATGAGGGCTCATGCCCGTCCTCTCCCTGTTGAGGAACGTGGGGGGGGAAAAAGGCTCCTGATCCAACTGTTTATCTGGATCAGCTCCAAAATGTAATGGGGTCCTCCATGAGTAATTCTCCATCTCTTCAAAAAATGTCATGGACATTTGTTCTGTTTGTGGAGTGTCAGATGAACAAATAAACAAACAGCCATGAAAGCACAACCTCAGTGCTGCAGGCTTGTATGAATTCAGTCTAAAGGGGTACAAGCAGGTGGGAGGGATTGTTTTCAATTTGAGCCCCTTACAGCTTCCATTTTTGTGCTATTTAAACAAAGCTTGCTCTGTTGGTGCTCCATTTCTAATTCCATTTTCTCTTGTTTAATTTTTTTTTTTTTAATTATAAATAATAGATGTATTATTACTTCTGTATTTCTCATCCTCTTTCGTATCCTATTTTTCTCGAGAGAAAGCCTCACAAGATGGCATTGTACTATTATGACAATAAAGTTCATTCATCCACCAAGAGCGGGTCCTCTCGACAGAGGCAGCCATCCTGCACCACTAAAGGAGCCTTGAATGATGGAGTATTCACCTTTGGACACATGATACATTCAATATGTACAAACCACTGTTTTGCTGCAGCGGTGACTTGGCCACATCAGCCAATTGTCAAGTTGAGGGCTCTGTGTGGTGAGTGTGCCTCACTGAACCTGGAATAAACAGGTGAATAGCCCTTTGTGCAGCAGCGCTGACACGTTGTCAGGGTTCTGCGGACTGCGTCCTGCAGCACATCCTCTCTCGCTGCGGCTCAACTGCTGCAGGTCACTTTTGCAGTTTCGGAGAGAAAAAAAAAAAAAACAGTGAGCAGCGTCACCACGAGACAAACAGCTCGGTCCAAACAGGCAGGTTTAGAGCCGACACAGCAGAATTCTGAAAACCAGTAGAAAAAAAAAAGGGACAATGGGATTTTGGGCTGTAACAGACAATTGCCTGTTCCCCTGACGAATGGCTAACAACTCAAGTGCCACTGCTGATGAAAATGCCACAACCTGATAATTGTCCCTCTCAAATCAGCCCTTTATGATCCATCATGCCCACACAGGGGAAAGTACAGGACAGATGCCATCAGCACAATAAACTGTTCAGTCTGCTTCCTCCTCTTTGAAGCCAAAGTCTCCCTTATGGTGCAAATTTGACTGTTATGAATGACTGTGTGTGTTTCTGGCTCCGGTACGGGGACATGAGAAGGAGGAGGAGGAGGAGGGTATAAGCTCCTGAGCTCTGACATGCAGATTGTAACGACGTTGGCAAAGAGGAAAATGAGATGAGATGGAAAAACTATTCATCCTGGTCCCGCTGCTGTTTTACATTTGACTCTCATTGCAATAAATGCTCAATCAGACAGTGAGTTTTTGTATTTTCTATCCCCCCCCCCTATTTTTTTACCCCCCCCCCCCCCCAGGATGAAGACAGGGGTTTGCAAGGAATACATCGGGGTGGACAAGGTCAGCGACCCTGCATGGAGAACAGGTATCTGAACAACATGAATGTGAGACTGTATGACAGGTCAAAATGGAGAGAGAGGTCTGATGTGGTTAGAATGAGTGTTCCACAGCCTGTGCTTTTTAACCTTACACACAAATCTGCAGGTTGGCTGTGTGTGCGTGTGCACGTGCGTGTGCGTGTGCACGCGCTACGTCAAGCTGTCTCGAGGAGGTCAAGGCAAAATACAGGCATTTTTCTTTTTCGAACAAATGCCTTTTGTTGTCCCTGTTGTTGCGCTGCCATGTTATGATTCCGGTGCGTATACTCTGAGGTGTAAAGCCTAATCCCAACCCTTTCTTTGTTATGAAAGGGATTTTTACATTGTGCCGCTCCCAGTATAGGAATATTATTTGTTTTTGAATGAATGTGCCACGTTAAATAAGCAAGTGTTTCCTTGCTGGCGGCAAAGTCAGATGGAGGGCAGTGGTAAAAGTTTGTTAATGAGGGACGTGGATGTGCAATACTCTGTGCTTTCTTTGTGAGTCTCGACACAGAAGAAGGATAGGTGCGGAACCTTGGAACACACATTTGTGTGCTGCGAAGGTCTGTGTGGAAATAGTCACAGTCTATGACTACATCCAGCTGTCGAGCATGATGGCCTGTGTGTGTGTGTGTGTGTGTGTGTGCTGAAAGCAATAAGAGGCAGCATAATGCGGTCCTGAGTCTCATTGCCACAGAGATGCTACCTGAGGCCCATCCCTGAGAGAGAGAGAGAGAGAGAGAGAGAGAGAGAGAGAGTGTTTGTGTGATGGAGCATCTGCGAGCACGTCTGAGGAGCCAAGCTGCTGGATCCCCCAGTGATCTCTCCTATATGAAGGTTGCGGCACTCGCAAGGTCGGAATTAATAAAGCAGCTCTTTTGTGGGTGCGCACGTGTGTTTAACTGCAAATATTGTCTCTCTCTTTGTCGAGTGCAGGGTGAGTGAGATTATAAATATTTCTTTTATCACCACCCCTATTGGAGAAGTGTACTCTTTAACCAGGCAGGCCATTGAAGAGGAAAATTGTATCTCTGCCACAAAGTGGGATGATTCGGGGATAATTGCGGGGGGCGGGGGCGGGGGGCGCGGGGGGGGGGGTGGGGGGGGGGGGGGGGGGGGGGGGGGGGGGGGGGGGGGGGGGTGCCAGGGCGTGCACGGTTCACTGGAGCAGTGGAGTTCAACGCCCTGTGCAAAGACACTTCTTTCTCGTACAGGTAGTTCGTCGAGGGCGCGCGCACTCGCTCACCTCACCTCTCGCAAATTTGGTGAAGTGGAGACAAACATGGCGCTTCATTTTCAATTCTATGTGGATTAACCGGCGGATTCTTGGCATGTTATTTCACCAAAAGAAGGAATCAGTTGTAAGGCGTTAAAAACCTCTATGCCAGATGTTTAACATGCTATTTTTTTTTTTTAGCGCTTCACCTCCACCTCCTCCACACTTCCTCTCATTTCCTTCACTTTAACACCAGTCAGCAGCAGCTGTGTTTCCAGTGAGCCGAGGCTTCGTTCCATATAGGCACCCGTCTGTGTGGACTGTGGGCATGAAGTTCAACTTGCATCTCTATTTCGATGGACGGGGTCCTCATACATATACGCAGACTGACTTCCACAGTAAAAGCGAGGCAATTAGTCACTTAATCAATCAGATGATGGACGGAGATGTGGTCAGCAACTGCTTTGTGGATGGATCAATCATTTGCATAATTTCTCTGAGCAAAAATGCCAAAAATCATGAGGCATGCTGCATCTCTATGCGTTACTTACTGCAAATTGATTGTATTATACACTCAAAGGCACAATGTGAAGACGCCACCTTGGCAATGGGCGAGAAATGCTGAGCATTTTTCATTTCTGACATTTCGGAGACAACGTGATTAATTAAAAGCCGATTAAGCGGCGACAAAACATATTTCACATTATTGCGCCGCTTAAACAACTGACTGTCACGACTGCCACTCCAAAGGACAATGGAAGGACACTTTAAACTATCCTCTGAAATCTTCCACTTATTGTTTTGATATATGCCCCTTTGTCGCTTAGTTGGCTGAAACGGACTCAGAGACACCGGTGAAAAATAACTCCAACCGCTTCCAAAACTAAACCAAATATCTCGCGCAGTCACTTACACAACTGAGATGTTTTATATTATTCAGAACCTTCCATTCAAATAATTAACATTTGAAACACATCATTCATCACACAAACAACAAGCTGAGTGGCACCTTGTCTCAATCGTCGTCTGTATTAGTGGCCATTTGGAAAAAAACGGTCCCTGGAGACCCGCACCCTGTCAGACAACTGCGACGCTATTACAACAGGAAAACTTCCAAATGGAATTTTCACTGCGCAGTCAGCTCATGAGATTATTAATCACGCTTCATTGCATAGTAAAAAAAAAAAAAAAAAGTTACTTAATTCATTAATTGCTCTATAATTTATCAATGTCATGGGGGCTAATGAATTACCCAGGATCTCCTGCTGAGGGATGTCATGTACGTTTTTCATAGATACATGGTCTTGGAGGTGGTGAAGGGGGGGGGGGGGGTGGGGAAGGGGGCAGTGGGGAAAGGGGCGGGGGGTGGGGGGGGGCACAGCCAAGCTCCAATTAATTTCATCATCATTAGCCACAGACCTTGTGGGCTACAATAGGCTGTAGCCCTGCGGCTCACAAAAAGCTGGCAGAACCAAGAAAACAGAGAAGTGCTTGTTAAGCCCATTATCCCACTCTCTTGTATCTAGTTAAACAATGGCTGAAAAGCCCGCACCGCCCCTCCACCCTCCACCCCATCATATTTCAAGTCAGCGTGTGGTCTCTTCTCTTCTCTGATCTGTTGGAATCGCTGAGCAAATCTGTGTGTGTGTGTGTGTGTGTGTGTGTGCGTGTGCGTGCACCTGTGAGACCCCAAAACGAACCTTAGCACGTGAATTTGAAAATCACAGGGTCATCCTTGATGAGACACTGCATCAAACAGCCATTTTAACCTTACATGAAGATTTCCACTACACAATGTATGTGTGTGTGTGTGTGTGTGTGGGTGTGTGGGTGGCGGGGCGGGCTGCTCATTTCCTGGGTCCTGTGATGAGTGAGCTGCTCAGCCCAGGGCTTTGGGAACAGAGGGATGTTTTCAAGTTTCCTCATGTGGATCAAGAGCAGATTTCTCATTAAAGGCAGCTTTTTAATAAATCTGCCAGCCGGCATGAAAGGGCCGAGTGGATGATCCAAATTTGATTGTGAGCTCGTGGGATGGAAACGCTTTGCGTTTACACGTGTGGTGGTGCAGGTCAGTGAGGAGCTCTCCTCAGGGCACAGCTCGCACTGAAAAGTGTAGTTACGCTCCTGTTTTTGTTGTTGCTTAATGAGCTCGGTTACAGAGAGAAAAGTTGCTTTGTTCTCTCCCCATTTACAATGTTGAGACTAATTTGTAATCAAGTAGTCAATAAGGCTAGATCATGTGGAAATAGTCTTCAGTCAAAACAAGCTGGGAAAGTGCAAGGTGCTAACCTCTGTTGCTGTCTGAATAAGGGTGAACTGACGTGACTTCATTCCTCAGGGGAAACACCTGCTTGTCTGTGCTGTGGTGTTGGTCAGTCCCTAAACGTTATAGTGCAAATAATTGTCACGGTAATAACTGAGCCAATTATATATCATGTAATCTGACCATTAAAAAATTGTATATATATATATATATATAATTTTATTATCATTATTTTGTTATTGTAGCAAACCCAATCTATTCCTTATCAGCTTTTCTTGTTGTATAAGACAGGATATAGGAAAGAAAGATCATTCTTTTCATCATGTTATATTTCTAGAAAATACTTTTGCTTTATTTTTGTGCGTTTCTTTCATTTCTAATTGTATTATTTTGCTGACCATGCGATTGCCCCTTAATTTATGATATCATAGTCGAATTACTCATTTAAATACAGTTAGGTCCACGCACAGTAACACACACACACACACACACACACACACACACACACACATCCGGTTGTGGAACCATGGACAGAAGTTAACACGCACGGAGCGCGCGGTGACGGACACCGGCGGCACCACGCGCTCCACGCGCGCCCTTGCACATGTGTCCACAGGGGGGACTACAGTGATAGTGCACGTGTCTCGATACCTGCGGCGTGGAGGGATCACAGTGGATGGATCACAGTGGATGGATCACAGTGGATGTTATAGCTTATCAATAATCTGAACGTATGAAGGACGCACGTGGAAACATTACGCACAAGAGGACGCGCGTCTCTGCGCGAGGCAAATATCTAATATTACATTTGTTGTCATTTCGCGTCGCTGCGCGTTGTTTTATTTCTTTCATTTCTGTCACTTTGGAAGTTATGTAGTCATTATTTATGTATCCATCCTTTGCGCAATTGGCACCAGGAACCTTCCCATGCCTCGGAGCGCAACGGGGAATTAAGCTTTAACATAAGGTAACGTGCGCGCGTGTGTGTGTGTGTGTGCGTGTGTGTGTGAGAGAGAGAGTGACTTTTTGCCCACTCCCACTGTCTCCTTACCAAACACGCGGTTCCGTTGAGGAGGAGCAGGATGAAGCCGCGGTTGGGATGCATCATTCCGGCGTGTCCAACGCTCAGCCCCCCTCCTCCTCTCCGCTCCTCTCTTCCTCCAAAGCACAGGCAAGAATTCACAGCAAAATTCCGTCACGCGTGTCTCTCCCGCCTCAGGTGTCTGATGCTCTTCCTCCTCCGACACCGGATCCCTCACGGCTGACTCTCGGTCCCCATGTCCAAAAGGCTCGAGACTCTCAAAGCGCTCCTCTCCCACCACCACCACCACCACCACCCCCACCACCCCCCTCCCGCCCCCCCACCCACCCCAAAAAAAAGAAAAAAAAAAAAACTGCAAAAACCTATCCCCTCCAACACACACACACACACACACTCTCTCACACACACATGCACAAAGACATACTCACTCCCTCCGTGTGTCTCTTCTTGCCCCCCCACAGTCCCCTGGAGTGAGCCACATTAGTTGGTGTGTGAGAAATCCATGAATGTGCAGCAGTAGTAGGCTTCCTCTCATCCAAGCAGAGCAAATCAAAGGAGGATCCCAGTCCAGAGTGGAGTGAGGTGACTGGAAGGGGGGGGGGGGGGGGGGGGG
>JAFBJT010008967.1:124832-142128 GCA_016785325.1 Chascanopsetta lugubris | reverse complement strand
TGTGTGTGTGTGTTGGGGGGGCAGGTGTGTGTGTGTGTGTGTGGATGCTGATCACATCTGGTCCTCGGTGCCAGTGGAGATCCTGGAGGGATGGTGCCGCTGCTCAAACTGTGAAGCAATGCTGAGAGTGGAAAGAGCTGAACACACGTTTTAACAGTTTCTACTCTCTCTCGCCCTCTCTCTCTCTCTCTCTCTCTCTCTCTCTCTCTCTCTCTCTCTCTCACTCCGCCTCTCCCCCTTTCCTCTCATCACCCCCTCCCCTTTTTGTCTCTTTTTATCGCTTTCCACCTGCATCCCCTCCTTTCCTCTCTCTCTCTCTCTCTCTCTCTCTCTCTCTCTCTCTCTCTCTCTCTCTCTCTCTCTCTCTCTCTCTCTCTCTCTCTCTCTCTCTGTCTCTCTTTAACTCACTAATTCATCCTGCATAAAATCTATTGATTTATAAAATAGAGACACAATCTGACTAAATAACTGTACAAACACGGTGGAGTGTGTAGCGTTCATCGATTCTCGGAAATCAAACGTAAAACAACTGTCGGATGAGTGATGAGTGTATAATTCCTTGCGTTGCCCTGTTCAGATGGATACTTTATTTATCTTGACACTGGGAGCGGGTGGGAGTTTGAATTCAAACTGGGGGCTAACAAATGCCTCTCCGACACCCTTCAAAGGGCAAGGCTGTGTCGAGGGGTGTTCAGCCGCAGCACACTACTCCGTCACTAGCGGTCACCAAATCCTACACACTGGACCTTTTAAAGCGGCGCCTCTCTCCTTTCCACCGAATCCCCCTCTCTTAGTATTTCAGACGTCTGCCTCACTCGGCCGCTGACAACTTTGTGGGAGCATGTTACCTCCACACAGGCCTTTCAGTGGGTATCATCACCACTGTGGGCGGGTCGAAGTCATTGATTGGGAAGGAGCGGCTCTGCTTTCACACCGGGCTTGTCACAACAACAACAACAACAACAACAACAACTCCAATGCCATATGGTAACAGTGAAGTCCTCAGGGGGAGGAGTTTGTCGCGTCGTCCACATTCATACTGTCACATCACACGGGTTTCACAATCAGATTGTTTGTCCTCCCCCAGGGGGTCCGGCGGCGATAGTCCCACACCCGCGCCCCCCCTTCTTCTCCCTCACGCCTGTGCTGAACAGTATCGACACACGCGGCGCGTACCGATGAACCGGTGACCGTCACCTCAGAGGGGGTGTGATTAATAAAGACTTCCTCCCCAATAAGGCACAGTTCATTAGGAGCAGGTTAATGGAGTGCAATGCAAGATATCACTCCCGCAGGTCCCCTGGCTCACAACAGCTCCATTTCTGCTTAATTAGACTCATAGATGAGCTCCACTCACTCTGTCCATCGCCCCCCCCCCGCTCCCTCTCTCTCTTTCTCTCTTTCTCGCTCTCTCTCTGTGGCTCCTCCCCCGCCTGACAGGCACCACAGAAGAAGACCCGCTCTGCATCTTTGACATGGGGTCACACGACCTGTGTTATTTTGTCTCGGATCAACATTTTTTTTGTTTGTTTTTTTCTAAACCGCTTGTTCCGGCGGGTTCTCCCCTGCACCTGCTAATAATGAGCGTGGTGTTATCTCACTCTGTGGCTGTAAAAGGTTGCATTGATCTGAATGCAGGGGTTAATTAGCTCGTGTTGGTCTGACGACGAGGGGCCCTGACCCCTGGGGGTGTGAGGTCAGGGGTCAATGGGGGCCTCTGGAAGAGCCCGGCCACTCGCACATCAAAGCATAGGGCTGCAGGAAGAGTCGCGGCGACGGCTGCTTCCTCCCTCTGCCTCCGCCCATCCCGCTGCTGTGCGCTCACATACTGACTGGCTGCTCATTACCATGCAGGAGATGCTGATGAAAGATGGGAATGAGATCATCAACTTAGGGAGGTTGCTGGATCTCTCTCCGTCTTCCTTTTTTTTTTGTTCTTTATTTTTTTCATTCGATTATTTCAGACGCCAAACGTGTCTCTGTATAATTCCAGCCAGACTCTTCAGTTGCCCAGGGTACTCGCGAGCTCTCCGGGAGAGGAAACAGCAAACCTATAAAGGGAGATCCGCTCCCCGGCCCACAATGTGAAGAAACAGCAACCATAATAAAACACCTTTTAAAGCAAAGCACGTTCATTCAAACACACACTTTCACTCCCGCACATAATTATAGGGCCATAACTCTGTCTGTATACTCTCTGGGGAGCAGCCCGACAAGCGGCTGCTATTTTCTACTCACTTGGATTGAAAAAGTGGGGTGGGTGGTGTGCAAGTGTGTGCATGTATGTGTTTGTGTTTGTTGGATGGGGGGGGTGGTGGTTGGGGGGGCGGGGGGCTTGTGGATGCTAAGATACCCATCATCCGACACCCAGGATCGACTTATCTTAATGTCGTTTCACAGGCGACTGGCATCAGCATGACAAATAGGAATGCATGTTTGTATTTCCTCTTTATTCCATTCTCCTGCCAAACCCCAATTATTGTGCTCAATCATTGCATTGCTCGACACGTAATCCCATTTCACAGTATAATTCAGCTTGAATGAGGAGCTGCAGGCATCAGACAGCCTGGTGAGGTGTCACAGGGCCCTGACTTCAGGCTTGTATGAGTGAGCCATGGCTGCCAGAAACATGGCGGTACAACATGGCCACCTCCATGGAAAAGACCTGCCCCTGGTGTGAATAGAAAATCCTCATTCTAGAGTAATGAGTCATACATTTTTCTCCATAGGAGTTGAATCTGACACACTGAGCCTTTAATCGTACCAACAGTCAGTCGTGCGCATCCAGTATTGATATGCTGCATTTTAATGTAGATGCTTTTATTTTTTGATCACCATTGAGTGCACATGTAAGCATCAGATACATAAATATGTGAGTTTGAAATTAGAGCATAAAGTTAGAATTTGAAGTGTTTTGCAGTTTCAGTTTTGTACGTTTCTGCTCTACGGTTGGAAGCTGATTTCTCTCCCATTCCAACGTTTCCTCTCGTTACCTCACATTTGAAGCCTTGACTTCACTGGACTGTGGATTCTCAGACTTAATGGGCCTTTCCCGTTGTATTTCAGCCGGAAGGAAGAGAGAGAATATGTGATGGCATCTCTGCAATGCAGCATTAATTCCCAGGTGTCTGTGAAATGTGACGGCCAAGCACCGGGGGCCCTGTCACATGGTGTCACCGCCAACAGCGGTTAATGGAAAGCCACCGAGGGGCTTTTACCTCAAAGCCCAATGAAACATTTGTCGTCTGGAAAACGTTACGTAACCCCCCCCCAAAAAAACCCCACTGTATTTACATGTCGAACTCACACAGCAGCTTCCTATTTTCTTCGAGAGTCTCCCACATCGCCCGGCTCCACATGACAGCAGCCCATTTACAGCAGAATGCTCCATTCTGCCTCAACTATCATCGATGGTGTGACAAAAGAGTTGAAAGTCAACAGATTATGTTTACTTCCAGAACAGAGCTTATCAAAGCGTCATTAGGCTGCTGTGATGCTCCCTTTTTATATTTGCGGCTAATGATCCGTGTAATATCTGTCCTTTCCCCCCGGATGTGCGGTTTTCCATCAGGACGAGGCCATTTGGGTTACGTATAGTGTGTGTGTGGGGGGGGGCTATATGTATGTATGTGTGTGTGTGTGTGTGTGTGTGTGTGTGTGTGGGGCGGGGGGTTGCGATCTATTTTTCAAATGATATGAATGACCCTCTCTAAAAATGACACAATCTTGGGACACAAGGATACAGTCACCTTCATTTTTGTAGCTTTGAAGACGGCAAAGAACAGACTTTCTTGGCAGCTGCGCCAGGCCTTGTTCAGTAGTTAAGACATTATCATTTACAATGTAATTAAATGATGGATAGGTGAAATATTTTCAAATAAATTAGAAACATTTGGGGAACATATGGTCTGTATTCATTTAAGTTGTCTGTAATGTAGTCACCACAGAAGGAGAAAACATGACAGCAAACTGCAAAATGTTAAAATAGGAGTCTTTAGAGAGGCTGTTGATTTATGTTATGGACAATGTTCATGACTGTCTAAAGGTTTAAACTGCCTTTAATGTGACTATGTTATACTGTCTCATTTTCATTCCAGTCTGCAAATTAAACAATCTCATTTCTGCATATGTCAATCTGGCTTTTACAGATTGCGTTTTTTTAATACCTCTCTTAAATGAATCAGCTAATACAGGTTTGAACCAAATAAACATGTTTGTTTATTCCTCTAATTATCGTCAGCTTGGTTATATTGTGTTTTTTTTAAATTATTTATCTGATGAATTGTAAATGCAAAAAAAAATAATTGGCCGGTCTAATCAAATTAGCGGATATTTTCTGAATTAATAAACACACAATATGCCATCAGAAACTTCAAAATAAAAGCCTTTGTACCTAATACACCATGTCAAAGTACATATTTATACTGTAAATGCACATTTAAAGTGAGTTACTCACCTTAAACTCATTTGCCACAATTATTTCCACAATTACTTTTTTTTCAATAAAAAAAAAAACACTTAAAAAAAAGATTTCTAATCTGCTTTTACGATAAATTTGACGACCGTGCGAGACTCTCCTTGACCCACTTTCCTGCTCGGTACCCACACAGGCTGCGTGCGAGTGGGCAGCGTGGGATGGCGCAAGACGGGCTCGTGTATGTGTGCGAAGAGGTGGGTGAACATGACGGCAGGCTGTGCATATGGCAGAGATCGGACAATTAACCTGCTGGTGATTGGCCCTGCCATTAGGGTGCGGTAATTAGAGCTAAGTGGCCCCGAGACCAGACCGGGCTAATGGGAAAGCTCGCTGCTGGGAAGGGTCCGACTCCCAACGTCTGTCGGAGTCAAGTGCCGTCTCGACTCCTGTGATCTTATCTAAAAGTTTGTTTATTGTTTGGTGTCGGAGCACTTTTCCCAATTCTGCAGGCGTGCCGCCGCACCACTTGATGCATTCAGAAACACCGAAGGCTTTGAATAATCGATGGCATATAAATGATGTATTGCACCTTTAAACTCCAAAAGACTGTGTGCCTTGATACCTGCTCGGTCCGTTTGTATTTATTTTGCGAGTTGTCAGTGTTCCTGCGCCGATGCTACAAAGACAAATACACGCCGCTCGGCTGCACTCTGCGAATAAGGCGATCCTTCATCTGATTCAGATATCGATCCGCTCTCGCAGCGCGCTACAAATGTGGCGGCTTTGTTAGGAGTCGTGCATCAGAAAGTGACGGCGTGAGTTGTTTAATCTTATCTCGGCCCTGGGACTGTAATTGATGGGAGCGTGCTCATAAAATTAACAGTGTAAATAGGATTCGAGACCACCGTCTCGCTGCCTGGAGACCAGACGCCGCACGCCGACCGAGTCGTGCGTGCGCGCAAACAGGACGATCCCTCTCGACCTGTCGGTGGATGTGGATTCACTTGTTTGTAGGAGCCCCGTTTGAGAAGTGCTACTTTGCAGCGATCCTATTACTCCGCTCGTTTGTCACATTGACACTTCTGCTGTAAACATGTGACCACATAGATTTAAGGTCATTGTCATGTCAAAACCAGCCTTTTGATTGTGACTTAGCTGGTCTGTATTTACATGGTTCTTTATCTCAAAGCTCTTTATTGTACACACAAACATTCATACTGTGCATCTATTTGCGGCACTTTGCATCTATGAGTATATGGGTGGGGGGTTGTGGGGGGGGGGGGGGGGGGGGGGGGGGGGGGGTCAGGGAGCGCATTTGCAAAAACGGTGCTAGTGGAGGCGATAATGGCTTTACCTTTGTAACTTTGAAGTCGATACATAAATATCTTGGTGAGCGTGTTTTCACGTTGGCAGCCGAGGCGTGAAAGAACTCCCTGATTGAAAAATCAGAAAAATATATGGATTCGGTGTTGGTGGTTAAAATCGCAAAGGTCATTGTTTTACCTTGTGAACACAAGGACGCGAGAACGCCTTGAGGGAATGCCGTCAAACTTGGCACAGATGTTCACTCGGACTCAAAGATGAGATGATTGGAATTGAGGTGCCAGAGGTCAAAGGTCAAAGTCACTGTGGCGTCACAAAATATGCAGTTTGGCCTTTTGTGAATATTCTGTTTTTAGGAAATTGACTGGTAGTTATTTGAAATCAGATTCACGGATAGAGATGAATGGATGGATTGATGCAGTCTTCCTTTGTTGCACATTTTTACTTTTTCCAGACTCGCTTCTTCACTTCTCTAACCTCAACTCTCCCTCTCATCTGTTCTTTTTGCATCTTGATCCAGTGAAATGAATGGTGGGGTATTAATCCTCTCATCTCCTCAGACTCAGTGTTTACTGCCAGCAGCTATGAAAGAAAGTCTGCATGGATCAGTCCTCCACTGGTAATCTCTCACCTGTTGGACTTTCCCTGTGGTTCGCGTTACCTCAAAGAGCTGCTACAGATTCATGTCGACTCTGCAGCTGACGCAGGTTTAGTCAAAGTCTCGGCCAGCTGGCTGCTTTACTCTGCAAATAAACTCCACCTGTGTGTGTGTGTGTGTGTGTGTGTGTGCGTGTGCGTGCGTGTGCGTGTGTGTGAGGTGGGGATCAGTCAGGAGAGCTGGCATGTGCACGTCCTCCCGAGTGCTTTGCCGTCATTTATCACAACTTAACGACTTTAGTTTTAATGTTATTGCCTTCTGAAGATGAGAGTTTCCTCTTTTACTCTGGTTATCCATCAGCAGAGCGACATTGATTGCTGTCATATAATTTTGTATAAAGCAATCATGAATCATGATTCTCTTAAGGAGGGATCGGCAAGAGCAAGTGTGTGTGTTTTTATTTCGGTAAATGGCGTCTAAAGAGCAATTACATACGTTCTCTGCTCCCCAGAGGAAAACCTCGTATCTGCATGTGAGCAGGGTTTTTGTTTTCGTTTACAGAAATCTGTCTTAGGAACTATTCAGCATTATTGACTCGTGGAGGAAGGATTGTTTCAAAACGCTATTTATCTTACTCACTGAAATTGGGACTTTCATTGATGAGTGAAGTTGTCTGAAGAAATGCATCGCAATCCTAAGTAATATGCTGATTCATGCAGGCCGGACAGGATGAGCAGGCAGGTACAGTATCTGTCCCCTGAAGTGACCCATCTACCTGCGCACCCCCCCCCCCCAGGGGCCCCCCCCCCCCCCCCCCCCCCCCCCCCCCCCCCCCCCTCAGTGTGCAACCTGAGGGGGGGGGGGTCTTCACCACAAGCCAGAGAGGTGTGCAGCACTGAAGAAGAGAAGATAGACAGAAGTTCACGATTTAGTGAGCCGTGGTTAAAGTAGTAACTTTCTCGTGCATGCAACATCTTCATCTTTCATCGGCATGCAATCATACTTACCCCTTTCGGTTCCAGTGCCGGTTCCAGTGTCGGACTTAGTACTGGTTCTGTGCTTTTCCTTTGCCCGAGCGTCACCTCCGGCTCTCAGAACAGGTGCCAAACAAGGCATCAACCCCTCGCTGGTCCACAGCCAGGAACCAATTCATCAGAGGGTCGGGGCGGAGTTACTGTGACCAACAACATCTGTGTAAATCTGTGTCATTATGCTGAGGCCCACAACCAGCAAGTGACCTCAAATGATTTGCATAATGTTAGAGTGCAGTTACAGTAAAGTGGGTGCGCAGTTGGAATACTTGGAATTCCTCTGAGCTCTAATTGTGGCTGTAATGGCTGTTTACCAGATATGAGCAGCACAAATGCTTTGTATGGGCCCATCATTAAATCAGAGTTCTGGATGTTTGATTCACCTACGTTTGTGATATTATGCTGAGACGCTAATAAATTGTGCTCCTGACAATATTACATTTTCTACGTAAGTTTATTGGAAATACAATTTAATAATAAACACACACTCAGACGCTGCCTCCACAAAACGTGTTAGAATTTCACTCCCGGTTACCAAAGACCACGTTCATCCTTTTTCCCCTTGTTCCATTTTGCCACAGTCCCTCTCTCTCTCTCTCTCTCTCTCAGACCTCCACCTTTTATAGCTTCATACTGCCGCATAGGGTATGAAGCTATAAGACGACAGAGCTGAGGTTAGGGCAGGACAGCTCTTCTCTTCTCATTCTTTGATTCCTCTCTCGCAGTTTTTTTTTTTTCTTCTTTCCGACGAAACTATGTCGCCCGTGTTAGCATGATGCCTCCAGACATGCACAGACCACACGGAGGAAGAGCAGCATGATTCATGAATAATTGAGTGCAAGCATGTATATTATTTAGTGTTGTCTGTAATGGTCTAAATGGTGATTTATCCTTTCTCTGAAAAATGAATCATTACCATCGGGCTAACGGATGATCACATAAAGTCATGTGGTCACTTTCGATCCCTTACACACATATGTGTATGCTGCGTGTGTCTACTCAGGACACATGTGGGAGCTGCTGATTCTGTGTGTGTGTGTGTGTGTGTGTGTTATAAATGTTCTAAAGCTGCAGCTTCACAGCCCCTCTACCCCCACCCACTTGACTGGTGTGTACACACTCAGTGATGGAAGGAGACAGCAGCATGGCTTCTCATCCGTCTCTGTCCATGAACACGCTGCAGTGTTTTACTGCTCCGAGGGACAAGCAGCACACTGTGTGTGTGTGTGTGTGTGTGTATGTGTGTGTGTGTGTGTGTGTGTGTGTGTGTGTTTATGTATATGGGAGGAGGAGGGGGAAGGAAATGCAGACGTGCATGATTGCATATATCTAGCTCTCAATGTTGTTGACCAATTTTCATGTAAACATATGATCAGTCCAGAAAGGGAACGATCACACAAACAACAGAGAAGGTGAGGGGGATAATAGATTGAAGGCCATTTCATTTTTGCCCCTTTAGAAATAAAAGTAAGAAACACATACTAAATTTGCAGATATAAAAAGAGATAAAAACAGTTTAATGTTCTGTACATTAGATTTTTTTAATTAAAATTTTAATTGTTTAGCAAAGTAGGTGGAACTGCATGAAATGGACAGTGCTATATTTTTTCAGAACTATACTGAACAATGCGTGTGTGTGTGTGTGTGTGTGTGTGTGTGTGTGTGAGGAGGGAGTAGGAAGGTCTCAGTTTGCCCAATCGGGTGAAATCCCTCATTTTACAGCAGAGTGGATTAAACGGTGGCTGCACCTTCTACTTTCTCTTTCAACACTCTGACAAGTTTCAATGTGAGTGAAAGTGCTGATCCGTTATTACATTAACCTGTTAAATGAGCTTCATTAGCGGAGGGAGGGATGGAGACGGTCATTGAAGCGGAGTGAGCGGTGAATTGCACTTTTTCATATTCAAGGGAATTGTTAGGGTTTTTAAGATTTCATTAAATGTTCAGAAACTTCAGGGATGCTTTCAAAGGCAGGTCTGTCGACGCTAAGATTCTTCTCCTGCACACGAGGAGAATGTTTGAGATATGTATGAAAATCATCATGAACAATCGCAGGCCTTGGTTCACGCTCATGTTTACGCTTTTTATGTCACAAGAGCTTCTTTCTTTCATGCGCGTCTGTCTTTGTTCCCGAAATAGCGTCGGGGAGGCGATGAGGCGGTGCAGCCCAGACACCTGACAGAGACGGTGACATCGGACTTGTTTACCTGCACAAACTATTCCACATGAAAGCATGTTTTCTGTAAGGTGATACTGGAGATGAGTTGTTTGCATTTTGCTTCTTATTCCTCATCACAAACAACTAAAATGCAAACCAAGGTTATTTATGATGAGGAGTATTTTATGGAAGCAAGGACACAACAAAAGATACACACGAGATGTTTGGAATGATTCAAATTTCTATTTTCAGATACTGAATATGAAGTACTTATATGGATATTGTTTGATGTCATTATTAATTATTATTGATTTCTCTAGTGTATACTCACTTTTTTATAGTCATACAAGGGAACAGGTCCTCTCTATGGAGGCCACCATGTTTTTACAGACCCTAAAATAACATTGATAACTGATGGCTAGCATGTCATGTCATGTCATGTCATGTCATCTTCAACCGCTAACCCACTATCCTGGGTCAGGGGGTATTTCTACCAGTACACATAGGGCCTGTCGGGGCATGAGTGTATGGACCGGTGACACTGCAGCAGGGTCAGAGTGGGATTCGAACTAGTGACCTCCACTTCCAAAGGCGTCTGCCCCAACCAACCACTGCCGCCCCCCTGTTGGCTACTATACCTTTTCATGTATGCTAGTAGAGGATGGGTAATAGGAGATGTATTTAGCTACAACACAACATTCACCTTCACCATTAGGTGTCACAATGCACCTTTAAATCTATTCAGCTTGCAGACAAAAGCCAGATGTTGTTGTTTTTTTTTACCACAGACTTTCCGAGAACAAAACAAATAACATCGAGTCTGTAATTGTGGCCAATTTGCACATTTAAACTCTTGTTTCACTTCCAAAAGTCCAAAGCGCAGTGTCTTAACTCTCTTCCTTGGAAAGCACGCAAAGTAAACACGCCCCCAGATGCAGAACAAACAGAGGTGTTCGAGCCAAGCGAGGCCTCCAGATGAAAAAATCGAAAGCAATTTGGCCGCGTTTTTGATCGGATCCCGCAAACAATATCGAAATGACAAGTCAAAGCGGAACAGTTGCTTTTCATTTTAGCATATTAATTACAGCCAGGGAGTGACAACAACTAATGAGGATCATTGCAGGGACCAATCCCTCTGTGCCAAACTGGCTCTCGGTCAACCATAATGACTAAGATTCACATCTACAGTATCGATCGCTCTCGGGGCTTTGGCAGGGCCGGCACTCATTTATAATCCCTCGCTGCCATTGCTCCTGATCTCTTGCTCCTCCCACTTAAATTGTTAAGACTCTCCACAATCTGAGGGGGAAAAAGACGAGGAATATGCAGCACAGCCGGACATAGTATTGTATCGTGATTGCAAATTAAATATATTTTCTTTGCACATCCGTTACAAAGGATCCCTCCGGCAGGTCCTGTTTATTGGTCCGTCTGTGTCCAGATCACCATGTGTATTTATGATTGTGATGGAAGCAGCGGTGCAGACTTTGGTGCAGTTGTCGACATGCAGTTCTTTTGATAAACATTGACCGTGTAAGATTTGGTGACATCTAGTGGGGAAGTTGCATGTTGTATCCATCACCACCCTTCTGAGCATGCAGGAGAACCTATGGTAGCCCTCAGTTGTCATTCAAACTCAAAAGATGTTAAATATGTCCACTCTGGGCTACTGTAAAAACACGGCAGCCCCCGTAGAGAGGAGCCCACAGTACTACTCACTGGCCACGACACTGACACCCCCACGACAACAAGTTGCGACGTGTGACCAATGGCTTTGAAAGTCATCGTTTTCCCAATGTTTAATTCATTAACGCTGATATTTAACGAGGCCTGTGTCTCCGAAACAACTTATATTTTCCTTTGACGCGTCAGAAGTTACACGGAGCATTAAAACCCAGTTGTTGCTGCAATCTGCTCGGTGCAGATGCGGTGGCAGCTCAGTCTGTATTTACAGCCTTTAAAGGGGAGGGGAAGTTAAAGTGTATTTCTATCGGTGCTCTCCTTCCAGTTCCTGGACGCGGGGCTGCCAGCCTTTGCAGCTTGTGAGCGCTGCAGCTGGAGAGCGTGGCTCCGAGCCGGAGGTTGGCAGCCGCGCGCTGGCTCTGAGCTGACCCGGCTCTCTGACAGCCCTCTGATATACCTCGGCGAACGAGGAACGCCATCAAACATCGGTATCTCGTCGGTGCTCATCGAAAGATGATGGAAAAAAAAAATGTCCACGTTTGCAAAATCGGCCGCGCTGCTGCGTCGGTTTTGAGGATTGATTTGGGTATTTTATTGATTTCTTTCCAGGCTTAGCGTTGAGCTAGTTATCCGTCTGAACCTTTGATTCCTCATGAGCCCACTGGGCCCCGTTGACTCTTGGCCTTTAATCCTTGTTGTACTGTCAGCTCTTTATTCTGTTTGTTTTCGCCCATGGCAGGGATTATTCACTTCCTCTCCATAACTCTTTCTGCGCATTCATGATTAGTTCGGTTCTATTCTCTCCCCGCTGACTCCTTTGTTGTGAAAGGCACAACCCTCTGAGCAATCAGATGAGTTATCTCCAGGCTTAAACACCCTCCCATGGCCCCTCTCTCCTCCCCGACATGTGATTCACCAATGCAGCAGATTTGATAAGTGAAATAATTAAAAGATCGCAGCCCACGGTGGCTTTGTATGGAAAAACACCCGCATTGTGAGTGTTTTGTTTCTCTGAAGCAGCCGTGTGCTGCCTGTTCTGGTCAGAGCTCATTAGGACTGATCTGGATCTGACACAAGCCAGGAGAGGCCACTGACTCGGCGGCTGCGAGGCCGTCGGGGACAGTCCACGTTTCATCTGCAGCTCTCGAGAGCAGGAGGGTTGGTGGTTGTTTTCATCACAGTGAGTTCAACCTCAGAAATATGTGGCTGCAATGAGGGAGAATGCAATACGATCTTTGAAAACTTGGATGAGCCTCATATTTGAAAGTAAATTGAATGAGGAAACATTTGAAAGCTCTCATTAAATCCATAAATGTAACATTCTGGTTCTCAAACAAGTAAAATTCATTCACCCAGCACTTTGTTAGATGCACAAGTTCAACTCCATGTGGCAGTCATTCTAAAAGAAAGTTATCTAATCTGTCCCTAACTCCTCTTCATATATGAACTCCGCCCCCTAGTGTTCACACAATTACATAGACTTACAATAGAAGTGGACCTGGATAAAAATTTGCTGTAAAACTACCGACAGTTTATCTCACATACATGCACATAGCTATTAGAAATGCAGGTCTAAAGGTGCATTCTGCAGCATTTGGCAGTGTAGCTGCATGTCGTAGGTGAAAAGCCTTGACCCCTCCCTTCTTTCAGAGCATGTAGACGATCTTACGGTCACCTTCGGTTATCATTAAAAGTCAGAATGTGCTTAGTTTGTTCATTTTGGGCTAAAAACATGGCAGCTTCCCCTTTCCGGGATCGACTCCCTGAAAAAAAATATTTCAGGGTATGAACGTTTTCCCATGGCATGGAGCGGCTTTTGAAGTTCACTGAACTGAGTTTGAAACTTTCCATGTGTGACATCATCACAGTGGATGTGGCCATTAGAAGTTGGTCAACTGTGGCCATTTAGAATAGATACAGATGGGCAGGAACAATAGTCTGACATGCTGTGGTGCTCCAGCAGTGATTGATCAGTATTAAAGAGGCACACAGTATGAGCCAAGGAAACATTCACCCACTCCATTAAACCACAATCACCAAACTGGGCTGTTGACACTGGTCAGGTTTGGTCCATGGATTCCTGCTGCTGATGCCAGATTCTGACCTGACCATCTGTGCACCTCAGCAGACCAGACTGGACTTCACCCTAAAGTTCAACCTGTTGGCCATGCTACACAGCCTCTCTCTTTTTTTTTTTTTTACCCAGTCAAAGTTTCGCGACCCCATGTATGATCAGTGACTCCCAGTTGAGAATCATCCATCTAAGATGTAACCAGCTCTGGAGCGTTCGAGGTAAGCAGGTGTGTGGCTGAGTAAGACCTGAAGCAATGTGGAGGAACACGGGCCGGAGACATCGGCAGATTGTCCCTGGCAGGAATAGTGATGGTTTGGTCCACAGGAGGCAAGAAGAAAGCCCACCGATGAGTCATGATGTTTCCCCACGGCCCTCAAACTTCTCAATGCACTCAGCAACAAAAAAAAAAAAAGACTTTCTACGAGGAAGACACCTGCATTCATCCACACACCCACACGGACACTGCACATCCATTTCCCTCAGGCCTCTTCACCACCAACTGTCGCCACCATCCCGCTATGTCTCTATTACCCGTACGCTCATCCTCTGCCATGCTCTGCCCTCACTGTCTGGGATCATCATCGAACTTTGTTTAATGTGCCAAATCCTGTCAGACAGATCGTCCCTCCGGGGGGAATTACGCCGCTAAATGACAGGAACACATTTGGACGCCACCGGGACTCATAATCTAGATGGTGACCCTGTTGTAGCAGCTGCCCTTGAGGAGCCGCGGTGCTTATTTTTGTAAATACACTTTGGTGGGGAATTCATTTTTATCTGTGAGTGTTTTTGGTTGTGACATTGTACAGTGACATCTTTGGATTCCCCTCCCACAGCTGCTGTAATGAGTCACAGGTTCAGTTTGTGTAATAGTGTCATTCAGCTAGATTTGATCTTTCCATCCATCCATCCATCCATCCATCCATCCATCCATCAACCCTTGTACCCATTCACCCATGCATCCATCCATCCATTCATCTAATACATCTGTGTTTTGATTTGTAATAATGTCATTCAGCTAGATTTGATCTTTCCATCCATCCATCCATCCAACATCCATCAACCCTTTGCATCGATTCACCCATCCATCCATGCATTCATCCATTCATTTATTCATCTATTTAGCATCCATCCAATCATCCGTCCATCCATCCATCCATCCATCCATCCATTCACCTATACATCTGTGTTATGATTTGTACATTCAGCCAATTTTGATCCATACATTCATCCATCCAACCATCCATCATCCCTGGCATCCATTCACCCTTTCACCCATACATGCATTCATTGACATTTGGTTTAATTCATGGACAGCAGATGACAATGATCTGCAGCTTTTATTTTGAAACACACATTTTCTACAATTAAAAATCTCTTTTTAACAAATATATTCAAGACAAATACCATGGTCTCACACAGCTTGGGGCAATTTGTATTTTGCACATTTGTGCACTCACACACACACACACACACACACACACACACACACACACACACACACACACACACACACACACACACACACACACACACACAGGAGAGACAAAAAAAACAAAACAACAAAGACAGATACATGAGGATTAGTAGCTTTTCTAGGTTAATGGAGGCTGTACCCGTCAAAATACTCAAACAGGATAACATGTGTGGAACAGGACGTGTTGGAAGAACCGTGCCAGGCTTCGAAATATGGAACTCTTTCAAATGGCACACATAGAACATCATTTTCATGATGCTCCATATTCTACAGATATTCTATTTAACCCCATGTCTGGAGAAAAGACTGTATTTTTACTCAAAGGAAAATGTAATTCGGTTTAAACGGCAAATATACACACTGATGATCTGTCAGAGATGCGACAGTCAAACTGGATAAAACTACACAACTGGCCAGAGGAGGAAAAGTGATGATGCACAGTGACAGTGAGAAAGCGATGGATCATAACTCATCTTGAACAAGGCCTGCGTTTGAGATTTGTTTCTGTGAAGCTGCATCAGTGATCCATGAATATGTCATTGTGTCGCCTCAAACCTGTGAGCTCACAAAATTCTAGATTTAAGGAACGGTAGTAAAATTGCCCTTTATGGGTAAGCGTCACCCAAAGTGTAAACAGCGTGGAACGGATATCCACGGCTTTGTTTCACACAGTTGATCAGAATATGGGCTGAATGGGAACGTACGTAAGTGCTTCTTGTCAAAGTGGTACTTGGACGGTTCTGATCGATGCGGCAGATTTGGAATGAAACAAGACTGATGGCATGGGCCAATCATTCTGATTTGCGTCCTCGCCTCAGTAGTCTCTTCATCACTGGTGTAGAATTGTCCTCACGGTGCATTTCCCCCTTATACATATGTAAACATGATGTATTTCTGCGTTTGTCATCACCATAATGGGAAGAAATTCGGCATAGAAACATAATCACAGCTACTTTGAACTGTTTGGAGTTCGCTTGCTCTCCCTCTGTCCATTTGCTTACGTACTTGCGGACGTTATATTGTTTGGAGGATCTCTGGAGTCCAACTGTAGTCTGCAGCTCACACATGAACCGAATGAGTTCTCTGCTCATAACAGACACAGATCAGGAGGAGGACTCCAGGTAGGGGCACGCCAGGGTGTTGTCAAGTGTTAAAGTCTATTTAGCAGAAGCACTAATGATATCTTTGTTTGTTTGTCATGTTCTCAGCTGCTCGTGTGTTTCTCCTGTTGTTTTTGTTCATGCTTACATCATGTGATAGAGACATCACCTCCCTCCCCCCTCCTCCCCTACTTATACACACTTGCTTGCAGTGACTCTCCAGAGGATCTCTCGCGGTGCACTCTCATTCGAACCTGCAGAGCCTCCTCAGACTTTACACCGGATGCTCATTGTGCGAATGTCTGCAGATCCTCCGGAGAGAATCCGTTTGAGTTCAGCGCTTGTGTCAGTCAGGCGATGGACCGATGACCGGCCCAACGTCTCCCGTCCAGTCTGTCTCGAGCACGGAGAGGCAGTATAGATAGCTCACGGTCGGATGGATGAAGGGATGGCTGCGTTTGTCTGTGGCCGGCCGGAGTCAACTGCCACAGATCCTTCATTGTGTGTCCACATGTGCACACACTGAAAAGTGCTTCTGTCTGTGCGTTTGTCAACAGGACTCGGGCACGACGATGCAACATAACGACAAAAGTGAGGAGTCGCGGCGGCTGGCCGTCAGGCTCTTCTCCAGAGACGCACACTTTGGCCACAAGTGGGCAGTAAATTCCAAAGTAAATGCAGCGTTCGATCCTTTATGAGACAGGAAGCTGCTCTGCATCATGTAATAGGTGTCTATTTTTAGCTTTTGCAGCTTGCCCTGCTTAATGTCACTTGCGTTGCACGTGTGATAAGGTAAGTATTGAGCAGAGAGATCAGAATAGGACCTGAACTGGTTAGAGGCTTTTCTTGAGGTCAGTGTTGTGAGCGCACACACGCACGTGTCATACGAGCTCCATGTGCCCCGGCCTCTCTCTGACTCTAACAACTGGCCGGGGCGGCTCACTCCTGGAGGTGTCAGAGGGAGCCGGGGTGGCAGAGCCATCAGGGGAAAATATGGGCTGTAAGCTGGAGCTGTAGCACCATTACCACCAGCGTCTTACTGCCGCTTTCATCTGTTAGCTCTATCTCGATGGTCATCTGGGGAACCTGGCGGGGCCGCGCCGCCATCAAATTGGAGCCGGGCAGGAGGAGGAAACAGAGCGCCGTTATACAAGCTTTGGGGGTGTGTGTGTGTGTGTGTGTGTGTGTGTGTGTGTGTAGGGGGTGAGACAGGAAGGAGGGTGCAGACCAACATGGGAGCAAAAGTAAGAAAAGAAAAAAAAAGTGGCTCTGTGGAAGCATGAGAACATGGTTCTTATAGTAGGTGCATTTATTTGTGTGTGTGTGTGTGCGTGTGTGTGTGTGCGTGTGTGTGCGTGTGTGTGCGTGTGTGTGCGTGTGTGTGTGTGCGTGTGTGTGCGTGTGTGTGCGTGTGTGTGTGCATGTGTGTGTGTGA
>JAFBJT010008967.1:102384-119043 GCA_016785325.1 Chascanopsetta lugubris | reverse complement strand
ACCACCCCCCCCCCCCCCTGCCCCCCCCCCCTCTCTCTTCCTGTGCTGGAGCTGAATGCTCATTATTAATATGCAATATGCAAAATGGCCTCTTTATGGCCTAATGCTCAGCGTAGTTTTTAAAAGTCTTGGCTGAGAGGAGAGGCAGAGGAATGAGGCAGAGGTGTGTGCGTGTGTGCATATGTGCGTGTGTGTGTGTGTGTGTGTGCATGTGCGTGTGTGTGTGTGTGTGTGTGCGTGTGTGTGTGTGTGTGTGTGTGTGTGTGTGTGTGTGTGTGTGTGTGTGTGTGTGTGTGTGTGCGTTAGGGTGCTCACTTCCTCACATTGTTCTCACATGGAGCACACATTTATCTAGATTTCCGATGAATGGACTAGTTAAACTTCTCTTTCTTTATGGCACCATCTCATCTTCTCCTCATGTAACCATGACGACATGAACACAAATGTGATAAGGGTCATTGTTTCATTTATCGAAAGCTTTTCCATTATCCTCAGTGCAGATCATTAGCAACTCAGTAATACATCAAAATTCAGTTTCCACATTGATAATCATTTGATAGAGTCACTCCTCACACATTCAAATCAAGGTTTGATTTAAAGGCGCAGTGTGCAAAATCCATTTTGAATAACAGAAATGGAAAAGAAGAGAATCATGCTGATGTCTCAGTATAATCACCTGGATGCACAGACGTATTTCCATTCTTCTAGACTGAGCTTTTTACATTTACTACATCCAAAACATGTCCTCTCTATGGAGGCGGCCATATTGCACCTCTATGTCTTTACAGCATCCCAGAGTAGACAAGAGATTTTATGATCACTGAAATAATAACTCTGAACAGTTCTCTTGGATACTTATGAGCAACCTCACCACAAGATAACAAACACTACAAAACATAATGTTTCAGTTTATCTACAGAGCGAAAGGCTTTACTCGAAAGTTCACATTTCATGATCAGTCGCAGAAGCAAGAAGCACCTTGCAGAGTGGCTTTGTCTTTGATGATGGAGTGATGAGGTCATTCACTTTGATGGTGCCATCATAAATTAAGTAGGTGACCTGGGCCCTTGATGAAATCATTGAAGGTGAGACTCTGTGAAGTGTAGTCGGACGCAGTGTGCATGCTTGGTATGAGTGAGTGGGTGAAAGGGTTTGAACCATGGTCCCTGAGGTCTGGACGGGGTCATTATTTACTTTATGTGGGTGGTACTGTAAAGTCATGGTTCCGAGTAGAAGTTGCCCTGCCACATAAAAACCGATCGAATTCATAACCACTGCAATCTGCTCATAATGACCCATCATTTCTTTTTACTGCGAGGTGTTCAGCCTGTGAGAGGAAAGACCATACTTCCTTCCTTCCTCCTTTCCTTCCTTTGCAGAGATGCACACCTCTCTCTTCTCAGTCTCTTTGCCTCCCATCACGAGTCGTCAAGGTGTTGCTTTTCCCACTTCCCCGTGTTGCTCATCTGCCCCACCCCCCCCAACAGAACATAACGTTCAGGAACCTCAAATAGATGCCAGGGTGAATGCTTCATCTTCACGCAGCCATAACGACGGAGCATCATTACCAAGCCTTTCGTGTGAAGGTGAAAAGATGTTGAAGTAATGATGCACCAGTACCAGCCTCAGCAAATACAGCCCTGCACACTAAGGATGGGGAAATGAACCTATGACATGCACGGCCACATTGGAATTCATAGGCCGAGCTGCGGTGAATTGATGCCGTGACATTGTCATGAATTTATAATCAGCTAAATGTTACATTTTTTCTCCATTACCCTTAAATGCGTCCATTAATGTATACATCGACAACGTTGTTGCATGTTCGGATTAATCAAATCCAATTCATTTGATTAGTAGTTCGATTATGCATGTATCAAAAATGTGTGGGATCCAATGTTTTGATATTTTACCACTTAACATTAGACCAACTTTACATAAGTACAGACGTAGGTTTGTATGAGCATCGCAGCTGGACACAACAAACATGGATTCAAAATCCTCCAGCACTTCTTGTGTAGTACTCTGGGTGGCCACTAGGTGTCCCCTCTCATAGAACTATTCTGGAACTTGAATGAGGCTGTGAATTAAATCATATGGCACAGGTAGCTCTTCATACCAGAGACGCCCAACCCTGACTACACTCTACGAGAAGTGTCCATCCCACAACAATTCTTTTTTGTGCACCATTCACAAAAATCAATTTTAAGGTTGAATGAGCCTCGGTAAGTCACAGAAAATTGGTTATTTCAATAGTGCCTTTGTAAAGTTCTGCAGAATGAGGACAAGGCGGGTTGGGATTTTCACCGAATTCTTCATTCATGAGCCAAAGCAGATTTCTGGATTTCATTCATAATGTAATATTGTGGTATTTGGAACATGCCTGGTACATGTCACATTACAGCAGCACTGATAACCAATGGAAACCAGTTCCCCAACTCTACAGCACAAACATTATCATGTGGTTTGGTCCATTTCGGGGGCAGGAGGAGGTTTCATTGTTGTATCAGTGTCGAGCTTGACAAAGCTGCTGCTGTCAGACTGTGGTGTTAATAATTCATTGCACTGACATAAAAACTACAGTATGTGGTCAAAGAGTCAACACTCCACTTTGTCAGCCGACGATATTGGGATTTGGGGTAAAAGGTGCAAAGAAGTTTAGCTAATGTGCACGATTCAGAGGTATAGACTGCATGTTAAATGAAATATGTAGAGTAACAGCTTTGGTTGGCTTGGTTGGTTGGCCCAGGTGTCACTCCTCCCCTTGTGAATCGACCACAGAAATGACATATTAAAAGACAAACATGCTCCAGTCCTAAAGAGGCTTAACCAAACTCATCACCTGCCGTGGCCCCTTGAGACCCCAAAGGCCCCGTGGGTGAAGAGTGCAGTTACTCAGCACAGTGGGAAAACCCTGATCTCCACAGTTAAGGGACTGTTTGTGACCCTTCGGGGTCAAGGTAATGACATCATTAACTATTAGCATAATGCACGTCTCAACCACCATGTCCCTCAACAAAGTCAGGTGGGGCAACACATACATGTCCTGCTTATGCTGCAACCAATCACAACAGAGTACGGTAGGTCTGTCTTTTTCTTTTTACATTAAAGCTCCGGCTGCCACATTGAATCATTCCCTGCTGCCTTTACCATAGCAACACAGCTGTCTAACACAAGTGGTAATAGGTGTGTTCGATTTACGGCATGCAGAGGCACTCGTAAATGTCGTGCAATGGTGATGGTGATAGTGCAGATTCTGCCCGTGGCCCTGTAAAAGCTTGGGCCGGGCCTGAGGTGAGGAGGCCACGGGCAGAGCTTTAAGAGGGGCAGCGCTGCTGCGGATGGGACAGGGACGAACCCATCCATCATGTATAAAGCACATATTAGGGAGCAGAACGCGCACCATCTCTCAGGGCACTGGCTCAGACAGCCCCCATGTGCGCACAAGTGCGGGATTATAGATGTGCAGCATCCCAGGAATCCAGGGGCCGGGGGACCGTGGGGACCGGGGGACCGTGGGGGTGGTCCCCGGGAATCATCTCCAGTTCTGTCCCGGGAGGAGCCACACTCAGTCGGTGTGGTGATCGATTCAACTACTGCGCGCCTGTGCGCCTTCTGTGGTGTAAACGCTTCACTCCTGCGCATTCCACTCTGGGACACATACACACACCCACGCGCGCATCCACACACACACACACACACACACACACACACACACATAGCACACACATGCACACACACACCACATACATGCACTGCACAGGCGCACTTTCACGGTCAGCGCACATTTACGCACGGATGCAACTCGGTGTGATTTATCTTTTTTATTTATTTATTTTTTTACACTGCACAGACAATTTGGTGTGTGAGTGCATTTGGGGTGGGGGGGGGGGGAAAAGAAAGGGAAGGGGGAATGGGAGGGGGGGTCCAAGGGGGAAAAAGGTCAAAAAAAAAAAAAAAAAGAGGGGGGGGGGCCCCCCCCCCCCCCCCCTTTGACGGCTAACCCACCAGCCCCCTGCTGATGTTTAATGGAAGACTGCACCAATACAGTGTCCCGTTATCTCCCATCAGCACACACACACACACACACACACACACACACACGCACCACATGATAGCCCGAGCGGATAGAGTGCGCCGTGCGCCCTCCACGGCATGTGTGGAGAGCAGCACCTGCACCCCCCCCCCCCCGGGGGCGCCCCCCCGCCCCCCCCCCCCCCCCCCCCCCCCTCGCTCCGTCCCTCCCTCCACCCATGAACCCCATCCATGCAACCCCGCGGCAGCAGCAGCAGCGTCAGTAGTAACAGTGTCCTCACCTCGGTGTTTAAGGCGCTTGGCTCCGCCGACCCCCTTTCACCACTTCGCCGTGGATTTTACGCAGGAGACAAACACGCCTATTCCGCAGCTCCCGGATCCGCTGTGAGTGTGGAGGAGGATGGAGAGACACAGCAGTGAACGGCGGCGCTCTCTCTCTCTCTCTCTCTCTCTCTCTCTCTCTCTCTCTCTCTCCGTGGTTCACAGGCAGGGCTCCCCGCTGAAACAGTACAAGCAACCGATTGGTCCACGGGATCCTTGGCTGCTCCTCTCCGCTGCTCGAGGAGGGGCCAAACAGGAGCGCTGTGAACGAGAGGGGACAATAAATGACAGTTTCAAATGAAAATGTAAATTATTATTATTAGTATTATCATGATTATCATCATCATCATCATCATCATCATCGTTTTACTATTATTATTATTATTATTATTATTATTATTATTATTATTATTATTATGTTATTATTATTATTATTATTATTATTATTATTATTATTATTGTCAATGATGATAATTAATTGATCATCATCATAGTTAAAGGTGCAGTACACTACGAAACAATTACATATAGACGAGTGTGAATTTATAATCACCTAAACACGTTCTTTTTTCTCCATTACCCTTAAATGAGCCCATTAATGTATATTTTCATGAGGAGCAGGTCCTGGTACAGTCGTGAAAGTGGAGAAAAGTGGAGTCCTCTGAGTTTTAATGACAAGTGAAGGTTGAGGGTGAGGTGACGAATACAACATGCAACTTCACCTCTTGATGTCACCAAATCTTACACACAGCACCTTTAATGATACTAATGATAGTAGTAATAGTAGAAGTAGTAGTAGTAATGGTTGTGGTGGTGGGAATGCATGCAATTCCTAAAGCTTTGAATTTCTATATTTGTTTCAAACTGAAATGATATGTAAATCGCTCTGTGGTCTCCCGTCTGGTCCATGACTTTGCTTCTTATCTGTGATTAAAAATAACACTTATTCTCGTTTACAGGACTTGCACATACTTTATGCACTGTTAGCTGCTCGTGGACAAACAACTGAAGTCTCCCAGAAGTGGTGGAATCATGTTGGCCCGGGTCTGAAAGCCAGGGTTGGTAATCCTGGAGAAGTCCTTCATCACATATACATGCCTTGGCTGACAGTTACTGGAGAACTTGCTGACCTGCTCTTTGCAAGATTGATACGAGCTATAATTACTTCGTACAAATATAAACTATATAGTGATGACTGTTTGCCCTATTTTCTCCTTGCGATGAAACTCGTCAGCCTGAACCAGAACAGTCCATTCACAGTGTGGATCAGCGTGGACTGGACTGAGAGGCTGCATGTTATTCTGAGGCGGTGACTTCAGCCATGATGGTTTTCAGCATTGCAGCCACCCATTCTGCATCACGTCAAGCGCTTCACTTAGATGGTAGCTTTTGTAAATGGGTCAGAGTCGAGAGAGAGAGACAGACAGAGAGGGGGAGAGAGGGGGAGAGCTAAACATTTGTTTCCGATAGGCCTCGGGCCATTTCATGATTGAACCTTTTATTACGCTATATTACGATACAAGACCTTGATTTATTTCCGTCATTTCCGTGTCAGAGAGCTCCTTTGCAGCTACACAACCGCAACATGTGTCATCTCACCTTGATCCATTCAAAGCTACTGACTCAGCAGGTGGATGGAAGGTGATATAGAGGAGTGAAACGGTGACTGAGCTCAACAGCAGCAGCAGCAGCAGTAGCAGCAGCAGCGATGCGGAGAATTCACTCTCACACCGCGGCACAATGCACCGTGGTAACACTGCGTGGTTACCTGCTGTGAATATGTGGAATGAGAAATACTATGAGTGTGATAATAAAATCCTTGCTTTTAAAAAGAGAGAATGAGGAAGGAGAAGCCTGACAGAGAGGATTCAAGTGAAAAGCCTAATGGAGCTGGGGGGCTGTGGAGCCATGGTGACTCACCCTTGTTTTACTGCAGGGGAAACTTCAAGCGTCATTAAAACTAGATGAATAAAGACAGATACAGAAACTTCAATGACAACAGGGGCCAGCTGGGATGTTCGCTGAGCAGAGCAGAGTTTGAGCTTTTATAAAAAAACAAAACTCAGCTCCCAGCTCCCACGGTTTACCCCTTACAGGAAAGATGAATATTCATGATATATTAAAGTGCTTTCAACGTGATAACATGACCAGGGGCTATTTTTTTCTCCCCAAAACACATTTGTTGTTCAGCGTTTTTTATTTTGAAAATCACCTACTGGATTTTAAACTGTAAATCACCCATATTTTCTAGTTCATTGCGGCAACAATTTAAATGACTAATTATTATTCAGAGTGAGAAAATTCTGTGGAGTATGTAACTTATAACTTTAGTTTTTAAGCAATGACCAAACATATTCAGTGGTATGAAGATATCAACAAGAAATCCACAAAATGCCCGTCCATCCACCCTGTAACACCACCTTTTAACCACTAGACTGTGCCTTGAGTCACTACAGTGCTCGGTTATGTGCACACTGGTTGCTGTGCAATCACTTATCAGCTGAAGCAGTTTTGGGTATTTCAGCCTTAATGGAAATGTCCATCACTTCCTGTATCCATTTCAAAGTAAAAGCCATCTTCAAGGTGCAGTGTGTAAGATTTGGTGACATCTATTGGTGAAGTTGAATACCTCTTTCTTCCCTTTCAAGCATGCAGGAGAACATATGGTTGCCCTTAGTTGCCAATAAAACTTAGAAGATGTTTAGTTTGTCCCGCTCTGGGCTACAGTAAAAACATGGCGGCCCCCATTGAGAGGAGCCACTCATGATGTATACTTACATTAAAGGACTCATTTTGGAGTAATGTGAAAAGAAACTCATACACTCAGGTGATTATACATTTCAAAAGATGTCAGTATATAATTTTGATCGACAAAAAGAAGTAACAAAAATGTTATTGAAACTTTACACACTGCACCTTTATCGGCCCTGTTGTCAGCTATTTAACTACTCAGAGGATTCACAGTCGCACAGAGTACGGTCATCAGCAAAGTATATGTCCAAATGTCGGACAGTCCCTATAATACAATAGTTTTTACAATGGGAGCAGCAGCAGCAGCAGCAGCAGCAGCAGCAGCAGCGGGTTCTGGTTTCAGCACCACGGTCAGTGACACTGACGGAGGCCACACTGTGTGAAACGGTCAGCGCAAGCTTTTCACTGCTCTCACCACATCATCAAAGTGTTTGTGTGAGTAAGTTAACTCAAGATCACTCATGTCACACCATCTGCCGCGCCGATCACAGTGTGACCACCACTGCATCACTTTCAGAGGAAATAAGTGGACATGTGAGCCACACACACACACACAACACACACACACACACACACTCACACACACACAGGGGCAGATCCAGTTGTCACAAAGTGACTGCTGAGGGATAAGGTTATGCTGACCGAACATGCCAACCCCCTGACAATGACATTTAAGATCATCGACATGCAATACCCAGCCTCTGGCTTTGCTATAGGCGAGTGTGTTGCGCTGTGTGGGAGCAAGTTCATGCTCACGCAAAGTGAAGGGCAAAACAAAACAAGACTTTAGTGTATTAGCCTCATTATATTCCGGGTGTCCTCTTCTCTCGGAGTCTGCCGCACTCTCGCTCAGCAACCATTTTCCTGCATAACAACACCGCTGAGATGCCTGTACACTCGCTCGCTCGCTCGCTCGCTCCCCTCCTCCCTCTCTCTCTCTCTCTCTCGCTCCCCCTCTCTTTCAGTGGAAGGCAGCCTAATGAATATTTATCGGTTCACCGGGTCAAGGTGTAATATCCGCATTTTCAACATGACACAATGGCCGCCCTCACCCCTCATGTATGTGGCAGGGCATCCATCACCGGGGTGGAATCGTTTACAGCCTGGCCCCATGCCACCTGCTTCACAGCCTGCCAGTAGATCTGTTTGTATCTTCATTAGCCCCCCCCCCCCCCCCCCCCCCCACTGCTCCGAAGCCAGGTGTCAGGAGGCTCTAACCCCCGGCTCACTTTGAATCAAGTCAGATTGTAATTTTTCTGACATTGAAAAACGCACTTTTCTTCTCTACTGCAAACCAAGCACTTTTGATTGAAGTCCAGAATAGCTGCGGTCCAAAAACATGATGGAAATGCTATTCTCTGCCCTGGCAAGTGGATTGTTATTTGGACAACCCCTGACCCCTCTTATGTATATAAATATATTCACAGTCCATGTGTGCACAAAGCAGATATTTCCCAGAAGAGTAAAAGCTACGAAAACAAATAAAAGTCAGCCGCAAAAGCAAACGCTTATCATACTGTGTCTCCCGAGCTCTCTGGGACATCTTCAGTATTTGCATTGTACCTGTCTGTGCACCAGAATACAAAGAAGGGGGAGCCATATAGAAATATAAAGATGGAAGTAGCATCTGTGAGTGCTTTTGAAAACTATGGGGTGAGCCACTAGTCGCCATCTTGCCAATGCCTAACTCCTCCTATTTCTTGGTTCATCCAAATATGGGCGCACACAGAGCTGTGCGGGTGGTGTAAGTTAATGTAGATCTGATAGTTACAGTGGCACATGCCAGACACACAGTTGACTGTCCACGGCTTACCTCCACAGTGCATAATGCAAATCGATCAGGTTCAAAAAACCTGCCACTCAATTGATTCCCCCCCAAACAAAATGTGACGACGAGCTCTGTCCATACTTCACCCGCTTTGGGCCCTTTGACGCAGGGGGGAAACTTGGTGATCTGCCATCATGTCCTCCTTTTTCTAATAAAGCTGTCATCAGCTGCCAATGAACACTTTGGTGGCATCGCTCCAAGCCGGCTGAGATCAATAGTGGCTGTCAGGGAGTGTTCCCCTATAGCCGTAATAAGGCCGCGAGACTCATGGTAAGTAGACCACAGGAGGGGGGGGGGATTCTGATTGGACGTAGGACGCGAGTTTCAACAGGAAGTCTGTGTTTACATATGGGGTGGTGAAAGAGAAGGGGACGTAAGGGAATTGGGCATCTCTATATAAACGTACAAAGAACCAATTAGATGATTTCGAATGGTGTAATTTGCTTGTGCTTTTCACAGCGGTGCAGAAACCATGTCATCGTAATGTCATATCACTCCTCCATATACTATATATACGAACACACACACACACACACACACACACACACACACAGTGTGTGTTCATCCCTTCAGAAGATCTACGGCTTTGCCAGTGTCATGCATTTTTCATCAAACAGCATGTGAGGCTGCGGAGCCCGTAGCTCATATAGCTTTGACATCTTCACTAACCAGACACACGCCAATGCATTTTCTAAACTGGAGATCCACTGTCAACGCGACGGGCCGACGCCTCACTGCCCAATGCAAACACACGGCCCGCGCCGTTAACGTGTGACCGCAGGATGTTGTTTCCTCTTCTGGGCCGTAAACATTCATTTTACATGATGTGACATGATGTCACCAGCTGAGCCGCTGCTCCTCGGAGACTCGCTGCAACTTAGCGATGTTCAGAGACACACGGATGTCTACTTCCTTGATCCCGCCGCAGACGCAACGCTCCCGTGTTTGAAAAGCCCTAACCACGTCAGTGCCCGTGCAGTGGGTGGGATTCGGTTACGTCTGGTAACGAAGTGAACCCACAACAGCCCTCAATTGCCAGTAAAATGCCGAATGAGTTTTGTTTGTATCTGAGACACTGCGCAACCATGATGGTGTAACACGGCAACCTCTGTGATTGCACCTTTAATCCTCAACTACTTAGGTGCAGAGAGCGAGTCAGCAGGGTAACAGGGGTTTGCCATGTCTGCACCTGGGGGCAGCTGTGGATGAGGGATTAGAGGAGCTGTCCTCGGACCTGAGGGTTGGACGTTCAATTCCCATCGTCATCTCACTCCACATGCTGAAGTGTCCTTGGGCAAGATACTGAACCCCACATTGTCCCATGTACTCGATGATGCTGAGTATGAATGTTTGTGTGACTGGGTAAATGTAAACTTGGCATCTGGCATGTTCACCATCTAAATGTGCTGAAATATTTAGCATGCTAACATTTGCAAAATACAAAGCACTGAACCTTACAGAAGTGCTTTTGAAAAAAATAATCAGATATGACCTCATGATGGTTAAAAAGTAATTGATTACAACCTCCGAGAACCATGAATGTCTGTGTTCCAGTCTTTTAGATCAGGGTCATGCTTTGTCTTTGCAGAGAATGCACTGGCGAATGAGAAAGGTAATTAGGATGCATGGTCTGAGGATCCTGAATATCTATGCAAATGCAATTTTGTCAAAATCCAATGAATAGACGTTAGGGTATTTCACTGGATTTTGTTGAACTACTGGTGGTGCTTCAATAAAGTTTGGGATCACAAATAGCTTAAAGGATCATGTGAAGGATTATGTGAATATCAATTGGACAAACCGACAACCATACAGGGTGTAGGATCCCAAAAGTCATTATGATTCACACTCTGGCGACTATGAATGTCTGTACCCATCTGATGAAGATAAGTATGAGTCACATTCTGGTTTGAATTTCATGGATGTGTCACAGTATTGTGTCATTTTCTAAAATAAAAATCAATTTCTCCCTCGATGGAACTTGGCTGGGTAGAAGGTGTTCTCTCCACAGGCAGTGGCAGCAGTGAATCATCCAGCAGATCACAGACTTCATTCAAACACTCTATTACTCATTAGTGCAAGAAGAAATCACCAACATGATTTTGTTGGCTGTCACTATTCACGAATTGATCATGCCATGCTCTTTCTTATTAACCCATGAGGTTACACCTGGTCTGTCTTGTGAAGTTTCATCCCCAAACTTCTAATTTGGTTTCTCCTTGCTCACCTCTTAATGAGTGTTCCAGCGCATGGACGAATGTGACCCTGCACTGAGGAGGAGCTGATTGAAGTGGAGGCCGGCAATTAGTTTCATTGATAAACCGGGAGAACACAGCTGAATAGAGGGAGTGGGGGAAGGGGGAGGGGCGGTAACACATCTCATGAATGGAAACACTTCCATTACTCTGTCGGTCGCCCTCACTTCCCTCCTCGCCGCTCATCCACCAACGTAATGAGCAAAGAAAAGAGCAAGACGCCGATCTGTCAGGATGATTCACTGTTAAGTTTCCATGCAGGGTTTTTATATATATATGAAGCTCCGGTGCACGGCGCAGGGGACGGACCCCGGCCTCCTCCTCACTCTTATTATAATCTACAGATTGACACTTATAATGGCGCCCAGCTGATTGGCAACGGCCATGCGGAGATGACTTCTGAAGCAAACACTTAAATTTGACTGATGGTCGAGTCGGCGGGTGATAACTGGTGCGAGCAGGAGCAGCTGGATTGGCTCGGACGATGCTCCGACATGTGATACCACACTGAACTGAAGGGAATGTGTTATCATGCACCCAACGTACAGTGAATGAAGCAAATGCTTGTTTTGCAATCAATCACAGTTTCATTTTCTCAATGACACGCCGGGGGCAGTGGGTTTAATGGTCACGACACTGCGCCGCCCCGGCTTCGGCTGCCAGGTTTGATTTAAGACAAGGATAAAACTACAGAACACTGTGCATAGTATTCTAAAGAAGAGAGAAAACATTTTCTGTTATTTTGCTGATATTTGCCTCAAGGTTCCACATTATCTCCCAATGACCTCCATGGTATAAGGAAGCACAGACAATCTGATTTAGAGCAACATTTCAGGCTTGTCGGGGCCCCGGTGGACTCGTATCCGGGAATGTAACCGTCAGATGACCGGCTTGTCTGGCGGCTCTGGGCCTCGATTATAAATATCATATACAGCAAAGACAGCCCCCAAAAACAAAGTGGGGGGTTTGCTTTATGCAGTTTGCCTATTTAAACAAAGCACCGCTCCCAAATGAAGCAGTCTTCAGAAATACTAAAAATATGAATTTCACTACAACCGTCAGGCCATCTGTCCTTAATCAGTACCGTCCACTTTATCAGTACTTTGACTGTGAGCAGCGTCGTTATTGGTGCCAGACGGAGAATTTTGTGCCAGACAGACTATTTCAGAAACCGGTGATCTCCTGGGATTTTCACACACAACCGTCTCGATGTTTACAAAGAAAGATCAGAAAAAGACTGAAGAGAGTGGACGTTTTTTGGTGGAAAATAATTGCCTCACACACACACATACACACACACATTGTGCATGGCAACGTCATACAACAGGCATCAAAGCTATGCATCACCGTGACATCACGGATGTATGAAAGTCCACACGGCGCCGCAGAGCTCATCACAGGCAACTTATCATAGGCAACAAACCATAACAAGATCATAGCACCTCTGCCCCATAGACCAAAGGCGTAGAAGTTAAGATGAACCATTCACCGAGTCACTACTACGCACCCAGGATCAGAGATGTACCCTTACCCCTGCTCAACCCTCAGAGTCCACCCAGAGCACCACAGGACAGGAACGACGATGCTCCGTCGGAGACACCTTCCATGACAAGAGCGCACAACTGGACCATCTGGTGGGAACCTTCACAGGCGTCCCCCTGCACCCCTTCAAGGGCAACGTTGCGGATTCCTCGATCGACAGGGATCTCGGTGAGTTATCCGTCCACACTCAAAACGCATCACTAGAAGAGAGATTAGGGCAAGAAGACCTCCACAAGGCCCGCTGCCCAGAAAGAGTCGATACTACAGCAGATGCACTCCACACCCTGAGCCAACCTTTCAAAATGGCTTCACATTGCGGTCAGCCATGCAAGTCGCCTGACCGCAGACGAGGTCATTGTCACTGATCAACCAACAGGGCGAAGAGGCAATAGAACAACCAATCAATTACAAACCACAGGGCGAAGAGATGACAAAGCAACTCATCAACGCACTGCCCCCCAGCCCCAACGAACCACCCTAATGTTCCTCACCCCTGCCGACCCACCCCAAGCCCAACAATCTGACCTAAAGCACCCACCACGCCCCAGGCAAGGGGAGAAGTCCCAAGCGCGTGCCACCCAGACCACGGGGCCCCCCACCACCACAGGAACCCAGACCCCCGCTCGTGAAAAGGATGGTCTGAGTCACCAGCTGTGAACCACAACTGGTGGTCAGAGAATTGATTCCAGAAGGGATTATGAGAGAATGGAAGAGGTAGAGAGGATTCTAAGTTTCGTGGAGGGTGTTTCCTAAGGGTTTCGTCGTGAGGGTAATCCAGGCGGAGGATTCCTATCGAACACGCCTTTGGCCTAAGAGGCAGAGGGGCAATGATCTTGTTATGGTACGTTACCTATGATAAGTTGCCTATGATGCGCTCTGAGGCACCGTGTGGACTTTCGCACAATGGACGAAAACTCAACAAAGAAGTGTAAACATACACAATATACATTGACTGAGATAACATCGGTCACTCCATCCCATTAAACATAGGAAAATGTTTGAATCAAAAAGTGCAGAAAGTTTGTGAAAAGTAGCCACAATTGATGTATTTCTTATATACTTCAATACTTGTCTTTGTTACAAACTGATGTGGAATTTTCCACGACCTCTGAGCTAACAGAGTTTTGTATATGTGGGGAATGAATTGCATTGTATCGCTCATATGCTTCCAATATATGCAGTCACAATGAATAAGAAATCAATCCCATCTGAGGTCAACAACAACCACAATAACAACAGTAATGATAATAATCACAATAACATTAACAACAGCGATAGTGATACTAATACTGAAAACAAGAACAAAAACAATTGGAGCTGAATCGTACCCACTGCACCTTAAATTCCACATGCAGATTTGAAACAATGCGCCACCCTAATATCACATTACTGTAATAGAAAACTGCAGAAAATCGAATTAACTGGATACTGACATCATTATTTTCATTATTACTACAGAGGGTGTTGCCATAGAAACAAGCTGTGACGTTGACCCCATCTTACCAGTTGACATTAACTCATGGGAGATGAATACATCAGTGCCACAAATAAACCCAATCACTGACTTCATTGGTGACTGGCGCCTCGGTGTGGCCGGAAGAGGAACTGCATGGAAGTGAATGGCAGTTGAATAATGATAATAATGATTTGATCATGAAGTGTTATTAAGAAATAAAAACAAAGGTGAGAGGAGGGAGAGGCGGGATGACTCATGTTATTTAGTAAACCACAGCGGCACCACACTAACATTAAATGTCATTAAATGACATTTAAGAGCCACTCTCCTTTTCCCTCTGCTCCTCCAAACGTCTAACCTTTAAATAACACAAACCAGGCGATGTTCCATTGTCATTAATGTTAATGGATTGCGTTTCCTTTTTCTTTCTATCTCTTAAACACCAAGGTTCCCGTGCGTCCGTGCGCGCGCGCGCTCCTGACTTCATCCACGATCCCATTTCCTGCTGCGGCTTCCTGAGGGGAAGGAGGCAGGACTACAGGGGCAAGGCATGGGAAAGTTCGCCCCACTTCCACTTCTTCTCTTTATTTCCCCCAGACTACATGGATTCAGTTCGAAATAGGAGGCTGAGTGAAGGAGAGTGGACCTGCGCCGTGCGTAAAGAGCGGCTGAGCCTGGAGAGGCCGTGAGGAGCAGAACGGGTTTCACGGGAGAGAAAGGTGAGGAGGGGATTGTTTTTTAAGGTGAAGTCGAATTTGAAATTGGTTTCCTATAATTATGTGTTTTGATTGATGTATTTGTCTCTTTATGTTTGTTGTGTCATTTTATTTCTGAGTGTGTGTTTGGTGTAATTGGCTGAAACACATTCCGACAGGTGTCTATATGAACTCTTGAAACTACTCATTTGTATAAACTTTTAAGTGAATTTTCATTTGTTGACTTTACTTTTTAACCTCTCATTTTAAGTGATTGGTATATCCCACTAGTTATTCCTATAAGTTACCGCATTATATATCATGCTTGGTTTAGGCCAAGTTCAACACCACTTGATACATCTCACAATACTACTACTTAAAACACATTTAATATCATTAGGTGAATGGCATTGACAGAACATATACATTAATAAATAGTATGAATTCTGATGAAGTGGTGACAGAGTAATGTGGCGACTAATGTAACAGATAAAGAAGAAGCTGAAACTGAGACTGGATGTCACTTGGTCATTGTATCTGTATTTTGTTCAGCTCACACAGTTATATTACATGTTGAAGTTACAGTCAAACCACAATTACAACTTTATTGTTTATTTTCACATCATTGACATAAAAGTTTCAACTTTGCTTTAGATTAGCATAGAATGGAATTGAATGGAATAGAATATCTCTGTTGTCATAGTAACATGCACAACAAAATGAAGGGTAGACTTTCGGAGCCAGGAAAAAAAAATTCAATCAATACATTAAAATCTGCCATAATTGAGTGAAAATAATCATTAGAGCCAATCACGTATTTGTGAATAGAGGTTCACCTCTGTGGTCTGCACTGTTCTCTAGCCCTTTTGAAATACTCAAACATTCGGAACATTAGTCCCCCAATGACCCTTCTTTTGCTATATCTGTCTTTTAAATGCCACATGATTTATTTGAGGCAATAAAATAAATGAGACTCTACGCTCATAAAACTCATGAAACGCCGGCAGTGATTCAGTGACTGTGACTCCCTTGATGTTTCAGCCGTGTATTTCTACTCCATGTTACTCTATGATGTGTGTATGTAACATATCAAGTTCGTTGTGGTTTTACTGATTTTTGACAAAGAGTCATGAATATTTTACGTTTGACAGAGAACAGAGTGATTATTGTGACTACGAGGACAAGCGAACTTGTGTGATGATTTTCCTTGTCAAACTCAATTAAGTTCAGGGGCCTCATGCAGCCCAAATTGATCTCAAGTGGGCGGGGCCAGTAAAATCACAGCATAATCATCTATAAACAACAACAACTCCAAATGTTTCCCTTCGTTAATATTAGAACAAACAATTCTAACGAGAACAACATTTTATCTGATAAATGAATGAAAAAGTCTCTTCTCGATAAACCAAGCCTTCAGTTTTTAACACTTAAAATGATCCCGTGGGCCAGATCAAAGCCTTTTGCTGTGCCGGTTCCGGCCTGTGGACCCTCTGTTTGACATCCCTGAGCTAAAGTTTGTTGTTTTCTCACAAGGAAAGAAACAACAGAAAAACATAAATAGTCTAAACAAATACAAATGTCACAGCGGTGCCTCTACTCCCCCACACAGGATGTTTGTTCAGATTGAGTGTGTCCGTCTGTGTGCGTCGAGAGGCACTGACGCTCTTTGCCTTTTTATCACTGAAACTTTCCGTCATCCCCCTCCCTCCCCTCCCTCACACTCACACACTCACACACTCACACACACACACACACACACACACACACACACACACA
>JAFBJT010008967.1:81882-102299 GCA_016785325.1 Chascanopsetta lugubris | reverse complement strand
ACACACACACACACACACACACACACACACACACACACACACACACACACCCCTGCCTCAATTTGTCATGAAAGCACTTTTTTCACTTGAAGTCACTTGTAAACGAAGCATTATAAAGAACAACACCTAAGAAGTTTTACAGGTCTCTCTGGGTCTCATTTAATCTGCTTTGAGTGTGAACAGGGAGCGTGTGTTTCCATTCAAGTTAAATAAGTAATTGTGGCTCCAAGTAGCTCCTTTCATATTTCTACATTATCTAAAGGCCCTTTTTCTTTACATTTTTTATAGATTTATAGAATATGAAAACATTTCTGGACAAAACCACTGTAAGGTGCAGTGTGTAATATTTTGGTCACTTCTATTGTTTTTTCCATTACCCTTAAATGAGCTTTTTAATGTAAAACTTGCATCAGGTGCTGGTCCTCTGTGTGGGGGCCGCCATGTTTTTACTGTAGCTCAGAGCGGACAAACAGAACATCTTTTGGGCCACCGTTGGTTCTCCTGCGTGAGTAAGTGAAGGTGAAGGCTACAACATGCAACCTCACCACTAGATGTCACCGAATCCGACACACTGTACATTTAAATGAAATGCTGCCATACTTTTACAGTCATCCAGAGTGAACGACTACATTTCAAATGTTGTGAGGAAGAAACTCGTCCAACGCTGACTAAGTCCCACCCCCCCCCCCCCTCCCTCTCTCTCTTAGAAGCAGAGGATGTCCAGAGCTGACTGGTCCTTCCTGGAGCACCTGCTGGAAGAGGGCCAAGAATATTCCACCGGCATCGGCCGCGTCTGGCTCACCGTGCTCTTCCTGTTTCGCATGCTGGTGCTGGGCACCGCTGCCGAATCGGCGTGGGACGACGAGCAGGCCGACTTCGTCTGCAACACGCGGCAGCCCGGCTGCACGCCCGTCTGCTACGACAAGGCCTTCCCCATCTCCCACTTTCGCTACTTCGTCCTGCAGGTCATCTTCGTGTCCACGCCGACCATCTTCTATTTCGGATACGTGGCCATAAGGGCCGGGAAGGACAAGGAGGAGAGGGAGGAGCAGGCCGCTGGGAGTAATAGAGACGCCGTGGTAGAGGAGGGCAGTAAGAGCGGGGCCAGGGACAATGCGGAGGAGAAGGCGGAGGAACGCGGGAGAGGGAGGAAAGCCGACAAGGCTCCTCCCGAGGCCCCGAAGCTGAAGGGCAAGCTGCTGTGCGCGTACGCCTTCAGCATCTTGCTGAAAGTCCTCCTGGAGGCCGGATTCATCATCGGGCTGTGGATCCTCTACAGCGGCTTCTTCATCCAGCCAAAGTTCGAGTGCACGGGCTTCCCCTGCCCGCACACGGTGGACTGCTTCGTCTCCCGGCCCACGGAGAAGACCATCTTCACCTTCTACATGCAGGCCATCGCCGCCATCTCGCTGCTTCTCAACCTGGCCGAGCTGCTCCACCTCCTGCAGATAGCCATCTCCCACCACTTGGAGAGGCGCTACCGTGCCGAGCGCCACGACTACCTACCTCGGCCCGCGGAGGCGCCGGCCGGAGGGCGCACTCCGGAGCCGGGGCGCCCCGAGGGGTCTCAGCCGCACAACGCCGACGGGCACATCAGCCTCCTGCTGCCGGGCGAGGCGGCGGCGGCGGCGGCGGCGGCGTGCCACTCCAACCCCCGCGAGAACTACGGGGAGCCGGCCATAGAGGTGACGTGGGGACGCGAGGAGGCTGAGGCCGACCTGCTCCCCAGTTACATGAACTGCATGGACGCAATGAGGACGTCGCACCCGCCGAAAGTCCACTTTAAGAAAGATGCACACCACGCACACCTCCAAAAAAACAAGCACAAGGCACCGTCCAGGCAGAAGCATTATGTTTGATTTGATTGTTTTTTCTATTGTGACTCTTCTGCACACGACACTTGATTGTCAGGAGTGCGAGGCGGCGCCGGTTCAAACAAGAACAACAACTATGGCACAGTGGCGGCGATGCCTCAGAGGCAGGTGGACGCTGACACAGATCCAGCCGATGTAAATGGAGCCATTCAAAATATTCTGAGAACTCTCCCCAAGGCGCAGGCGATGAACGCGCCACTATGAGGAGATCACAGTCATAAGATGCCTCGTTACGTTGTTTTTTTAATGGTGCTTTTTAATGCCACAGTGGAAAAAACACTGCGCTGGTGGTGGTAGTGGTCGGGGGGGGGGTCCGAGGAGAGACCGCGTGGGAGAGAAACAGCATATTCCCCGGAGATTTGCACTGTAACCCATGGAGCTGTTTAAAGCACCCCCCCCTTCCCCCCTTCCCTCTTCTCCCCATGGCCCTGTCCTCACTGTGCCGGGGGAGGGACGGGGTCTCCCCCCCCCCCCCCCCCCCCCTGCTCCTCCAGCTCCCCAGAGGATAATGGCTGCATGGACACAGGCACGCATGCATACACATACAATGCACTCCTACCCTTTCACCCAGTGGGTTTCAGCCACTTGAAAGACTCCAAACTGGGGAAGTCATGGGAATTGTGGCATGATGCACGACTTATGTTGTCCAGCATCCTCTGGGATTTATACATTTGCGGAAGGAGCCATGACATTCACCATCAATTCAGCTTTAAAACGGAGGAAAGACGCAAAATGGAGCGACAGAGGTACAGAAATGTGCAAATGCAAAAGACAGGAGATGAGTAATTATGTGACTAATGTATTTAATGTTTAAGCTATTGTAAGAAAAACAAAAACATGTCAATATTTATTATTTTGAATAAAATATAGTTTAAAGTACCGGAAATGAGAGACGACTGTTGATTCATCAGTTCAAAATCACATATTTTGACAGCTTCTGCACAAAGATGGTTTTGCTTCCCTTCGATTTCCGGAAGCAGTGGTGGGATTTCCATGTTTCCTTTGTGTGTGTGTGTGTGTGTGTGTGTGTGTGTGTGTTCACACAATAGTCCAACCCACCATCCAAATACTGTCACAATACGGAAGCAATAAATCACTCAGGAGAAGGCGCTTTGGGAATAATAGAAGTGCGGAGGTGTGGAGAAGTGGATGAGCCGTTGCAGGATATCATCACCTCATGAGGAGCAGCAATATCCTTCATTCAGTGTTTGTGTTCAAATGTGCAGCCCAGAAGAAAGGCATGAATGATATGCCAGTCTGAGTTCATGCGAGGTGGAATAGCTGGGCTCCAGCCGATGCCCCGCGGCCAGCGCCGACTGTTAACATTACTCTGTGTGCGGCGCCATCGATAGAATCCAGCACCTCGGACGAAGGTGCTCACCCTCGCTCTCAATGAACGCGCCCATACGTCTTCGCAGAGACATGGCTGCGGCGCCCGGCGCTCGTTTCCTGTAATTTACGGCACTGTCGCCATGGCGATAAGCAATTATCTATGGGAGGGTAAAAGGGCTTAATGGGAAATTTAAGAGAGAGAGGTGGGTTCTCATAAAGGAAACAGCTTGAGATACGTGTCGAACATGCTGAGGCAGCCAGAAGATTTCTTTTTTTTTTTACTCTAAAGGTTTAATGAGTTGACAGTGGGAGGACTATCAGAGAGGAATGTGTTTTTATAGTGGGCCGCCTCTCGCTGTGTCGGGGATAACGAGCCGAGGCCCAGCAGAGCCTGCGTGCCGGTGCTGCCCAGTTCAATGCCTGCTCACGGGAACTTGGCTGACATTCCCCCTGCACCCTTGTTATCCCAGTCCAAGTGGGAGGAGAGCAGTGCATGTGCGCTTGTGCGTCCATGTGACTGGTCGTGTGTGTGTGTGTGTGTGTGTGTGTGAGTGTGTGTGTTTTCACACACAAAAAAAAAGGCAGGGGGCGGGTCACGGAACAGATTGCACACTGTGACCCCGGGATCTGCCCTGGCGCTGCCAAGCAAAGCCGGCAGCGGAACTGTACGGAGCTCCCTTGTTTTTTCTTTGTTGCAGCCATCTTCCCCGACGCCCTGTTCTGTTTTGTTCTCGCTCACAGGGCTTTAAACTCTCACCCCACCGCAGCAAGAGAAAACCCCCTGCATGAAAACAACCGCCCTGCTCCAACACTCATTTCCCTCAGTAACTGCCCTCCTTTGAAAATGTACAGCCGCTTTCATCAAGCTCACTCACAGCAGAGATGAAAGAGGTATTTCTCTGTCAGGACAATACGACATTAATATGATGTTCTTTCCTTCACTGGTTGTACCACCCATGACTCACATCCTGAATATTTCACCACATTCCACGCCATCTCAAATATAAAAGAAATTTTTTTTTTTAAATGGAGGGATGAGTTGGTGGAGAGGGAGCGTCATTACCAGTCACCCATGCAAACAGTGGGATCTGATCCCATCATGACCACGTTTCCTGACATTGTCCAGGTCACCGCTGATGCATTTCCTCCCTGGTGCTGCTGATCAGAGACAAAGGAGGGACAAACCTGCAGTCTGCGGAATGAGCGGGCGCAGACACAGACACACACACACACGCTAAAGCTACTTTAAGCATGACTACATAACACCCCTTAAAGGTGCAGTGTGTACGATTTGGTGACATCTAGAGGTGACGTTGCTCGTTGTGTCCATCCCCTCACCCTCACCCTTCTGAGCATGAACCTATGGTGGACTTCAGTTGTCATTACAACTCAAAAGATGTTTAATATGTCCACTGTACAGTACTGTAAAAACATGGCAGCCTCCATAAAGAGGACCCGCTCCTCATGTAAATATATATTAATGGGCTGATTTAAGGGTCATGGGAAAAAAAATAAAACACTTGGGTGATTATAAATTGGAATGCAACTGTTTTGAAATATTTTTAAAAGAGACAAAAACGACAATCAGGCAACTGAAATAATGTCCCACATCTGATGATAGAAACAATTCTACTACTTCAGAACACTTTGCTGTCTTAAACAAAGCTCAGTTCAAACACAATGGAACACATACACACACGAGAGTGAACGGAACATGAATTGTCTATAAAAAGTCTTGGCCAAAATGTTGTTGTTTCTAAGTATGTGTCAGACTCGAGCAGCAGCACCCATATAAGACTCAACTCAAACACACAGCGAGAGTCAGGCATGAGTGCCTCCCAGAGCTCAAGAAGCGCCTGGCCGTCGTGGACAGAGAGAATCGGGGAAAAGGGAGAGAGGCACAGCTGATACTGCAAGTCAACATCTGCAGAGGAACGGCCCCAATTTCCTCTGGAGATAAAAAGCCTGTTGAATAACAAGTGGCGATCAGCATCTTTGCTGCCTCCACAAAGGTTATCGTCTTTGACCTTTTTGTTTGTTGTTTGAATGGTAGGTTTGTTTGTCGGTCGTATTCCTGCAAAAACTTCTGAGGACATTTTTTTTCTACAGTTTATGCCATCGTTGATGAAAGGATTTTCATCAGTGTCTTCAAGGTGCAATGTGTAAGATTGGGTGACAACTAGAGGCGAAGTTGCGTGTTGTATCCATCACCTCACCCTCGCCCTTTCGAGCATGCGGGAGAACCTACGGTAGCCCTCAGTTGCCAATAAAGCTCAGGAGATGTTTAGTACGTCCACTCTGGGTTGCTGTAAAAACATGGCCACCACATCGAGAGGACCCCCTTCTCATTGAATTAGCTCATTTAGGGTTAATGGTTAAATGTCTGCAAGAAATTGTATTGTAATATTTTTAGAACGAAAGCTTACACACTGCACCTTTAAGGGTAATGGGGAAAAAACATGTAGGTGATTACAGATTCACGAAAATGTCAGCATGTAATTCTTTTGAAATATTCCAGAAGTGAAACAAATGCAATTTTACACACTGCACCTTTAAGGATTAGGATTATATGACAGAAAATGGGTCTATTTAGAGGGGGCTGATATCTGAGCATGCAATTGTGTGCAGCCTGATAGAAAAGGGCAAATTCACTTAAATGCACAAAAATGCACACACACACACACACTCACACCCACATGAAACAAGGCGCGGCTTAGAAATAGCCGGCTACGGGGTAAACGAGGTCGTCGGTGTTGTGCAATATCTCATGATTTGGACACAACTGGAAATGATTTATCTCGTTTTGCCAAGTTCGCTATCTGGGACGGCGTGTTTAGGTTAACGCACGTGTGTTTGTGCGACGGACGCACAGCGCGACATGTGCCAGCTCCGACGTCCAACACACAGCCACCTTCTGTATCCATAACAATGTCACGTCCAAGTACTCACTCCCTAATTGGCTATTCATGCTCCTTCTGCAAAACAACAAAGACAAGCTCTGAGCAGCTCCTATATTTAAACTCTGGACAGGAAGTGGGTCCATATCGGCTTCCTGTTTCGGCATTGTGTCTCCCCAGGGATGGCTCGTTGGCGATTGTTCACCGACAATGGGGCTGCAGTGGGCATTGTTGCATTGTGTATCATTGGCTCCCCGGTGTTTTGAAGCCCCCAATATCAAGGCTCCCCAATTTAAAGGTGCAGTGTGTACGATTTGGGTCATTTTTGTCACTTCTTAAAAACACATTTCCACGAATATATAATCACCTTAAAGTTTTTTTCCCCCATTATCCTTGAATGAGCCCATTAATGTATATTTACATGAGCGGGTCCTCTCTATGGGGGCCCCCATTGTTTTTACAGTAGCCCAGAGTGGACATTCTGAACTTTTTTTTTTAGTTTGAATGACAATTGAAGTCCACCATAAGGTTCTCCTACATGCTCAGAAGGGTGAGGGTGAGGTGATGGATACAACATGCAACTTCACCACTAGATGTCACCAAGTCTTACCCACTGCACCTTTAAATGGCCTGCTACGAACCCAATGAGGTACTTCTCACAGCTCTCAGAGACGCGTCAGTGTGGAGGAGTCTGACTGTGATGAGGGCGAGAGGGGAGCGAGGTCCTTGTAGAATATTTATTTAAGGATCTTTCTAACTCACTTATTGATGCTGTCGAAGCATAAGAAACCATGAGAATGTGAGAGCAGCTCATGAAAGGCGACTTTTGAATTACTTCTCGAGTGAAGTGAGACTATAGTGCCGCCACAGATGCGCATGATTAGGAGAAAGACTTTCATAAGGAGTCCTACAGACGGCCCCCAACTCATTGTGAATTCTGGACCAATATGTACATGCTTAGAGGGGTGAGGTGAAGTACACAACATGCAACTTCAGCTCTAGAAATCTTACGCACTGCACCTTTAAGTCAAGAGTTTTTTTCCCCCCAGTAGATTCTGATGTCTGCCAGTTTGGATAATTAAATCATTTTCATGTTTTGTAAATATTTATTTGGGAGTACCTGCGAATGCTATCGTCATATTACTGTTTAGTCTGCGTGTACCTGTATTCTGTGTGTGTGTGTGTGTGTGTGTGTGTGTGTGTGTGTGGTTGTTTAACAGGGGAAAGTGGTGCCCTTCCAACAGGCAGACAGCTCTATTGTTCCTGCAGCAGAGGGAACACTGTCTCCAGTCTGTCCGCGCAGGATGTTCGGACCTCCTTAAAAAAAAAAAAACATGAAATAAAAAATAAAAACGCCAGCATCACCCACACCTATTATCCCCCATCATCCTCAGAGAACAATGGATCACCTCCGCTCTCCCCTCTCTTTTCCCATGACCCTCGGAGACTGGTTCCCACAGAACTGTCCGGTGTGTGAGCAGCCGGGGCCATTGTTAAGACGTCTGACCTGTCCTGTTGATTGTTCCCAGAAGGACACACACACACACACACACACATATACACACACACCTTTCACACACCTAAACACATCACACTGCTTGTTAACTCAAGCTCTGTGCTGTTTAGCTACAGACTCGCCCCCCTCCACCCACCACCACCCACCACCTCTCCATCCTCCTTAGTACCAAATGGAAACTTCCACCAGCTTGAAGCAATTGCCGCTCCGCACACGCACAACCGGGGTCACTGGACTGGAGCGGGTCATTCCACTGATAGCAACAACATTAGAGTACAAGCTGATGGCTGCCGATAGCAACGCAGCATTTACCGCTCGAGAGCCAATGTAAATCTGGGCCTCATAATCTTTCCCTTGTTTCACTAACTGGCACGGTAACATGGCAGAACTTATCCCGGCACTTGGGGAAAGGGATCCATTCAGATATGGACCTTTCTAATTTATTACTAAACACAGGAAAGGCTGCGGGAATGGAGTTAGAGTGTCAACAAGGGTCCTTTGTATAACTTGACCACTGGGTTCATAAAATAAATGACTATGGAGGTCAGTCAGAGTTTGGGTTGCAGACATTTTTTTACGCCATGACACTATATAGGAAATGAAATAATATGCAAAAGGTCTAGTTCAAGCTGCTGTGACAAAAGTTACCTTGAAGGCTCCTCCAAAGATGAAACATGGTTTCAAGCATTCATAGTCTGGCATCGGTTTATGTGCGTTGCTCTGCAGTTAAACCGTTAGGACACTAAGGGGCGCTGGGCAGGGACAGTCTGTTAGGATCTAGTTAATCTACCTCATTTGATTTGTTTACACCGAAACCACATAGGATGTTTGAAAACAAACAACTCAACATCATCATCGAGCCCCATGAGACAACAGGGCGAGAGAAATTGATTTCCTGGAGGCAGATTTGAGATATCACTCTTCAAAAGCCACACGACATGTTTTGTGAGGCTAAAGAGACCTTAACCTTTGACCTACAACCAACCAAATCCAATCAATTCATTTGTGAGTCAAAGTGGATATTTGTACCATATTTGAAAGGATTCTTAGTTTCATGTGGTTCCGGTGACGTTGATCTTTGACCTATTCCAGTCTAATGAGTTCATCCCCTGAATGAGTCATTGAGATATACAGTTCACAAGACTGGGACAGACTGACAAAATGAATTTCTTAGGATTTAACCACTGGCTTTCTCTGGATAGGAAACATAAAAAAAAAACAAAAAAATACAAAGACAACCTTCTTGCATTGTACTTACACTACTTACCAGTAGGGCGTGATCTAACCCCCAAAGCACCCTTCGCTTCCAGTGACCTTGTCTGATTGCTGAATGCATCCTTTTAAAGCCATTGTTTCCTGGACCATGCACCTTGCTCGTGCTTTGATAACGCTAACAATAAAGATTTTCTCGATTGAATATGTGGAAGCTGTTCCCTCTTCCTGCCTCCATTGGGAGGTCATGTTGGAAACAGGCTACATCACAGCAGTCCTCCTCCATGTCCAAGTCAACCATCATTTTCCTCATGATTTCACTTCACCCAGGAAAGGTCAGAGTAGACTATCAAGGTGAATTATTGTTTGAGTTGGACCAATGTTCGTTCCTGTGACATTAGTGATGGATTAGACTGCATTGCTGCCCTAATAAGGAGAAACACAATTTAGCCTCATGTTGTTCCACTCATGTCTTTATCAAAAGGAATGTTTTCACATGTGGTTGTTGTAGGCAAGACTCTATGGAAGTTCGATGCACGGTGGGCAAAACATGATCTGCCTGCAAACTCAATGGCCCGTTCTTACATCTCAGTTAAAGGCACAAAGTGTGGAATTCAGTGACATCTATGGTGATGTTGCATGCTGCAGCTGGAAACACCTTATCTAACCCTTCCCTTTCAACTATAGAGAACCTATGGAGTCTTTCAGTTATCATTAAAAGTCAAAATGTGTTTTGATTGTCCATTATTAGCAGCTGTTAAAAAAACAACAACACAGAGGCCTCCATAGATGTAAATATAACCGGCACATTCTAGAAAAAAGATTGAAAACAACTGATACTTCAGGGTGATTATACAACAAAGACACACACTGCACCTTTAAGCAAGTTTCTATTTACCATCTCGGTGTATTCTAATGAGGCTGTACATTGTGAAAACTGACCAAAACAAATGATCTGTACTCTCTCATCTAGCATGTCTATACCTCGTGTTAAAAGTCATGAATCACTCATACACAGACTTTGATTAGTTTCACCGTGAATCAGCTTACTGGGAATAAGCCTGAACTTTTCAGATAAGCCTCTGGACTTGTTGCTCAGACCACAACTATTTCAAACCAGCTTTGAAGTTGTAAAAATCCATTAAGAAGACAGCAGTTTGGACAACAAAGTGAGAATAATGGACTCCTTAAATGAACTGTTGTCTTCCCTCATTCTAAATGTAACATGCAGGTCAGACTCCGAAAGGTGAAAAGGTTGGTGATTCCTCCATTTATTACCACTGTGTCTATGGGGTTCTCTCTGAAATAATTTCCTTGATCACAGAGCCAATTGCTTCCTTCCTTTGAATTTGATGTTACTGTCTGTCCCCGGCAGCAGCATTGTTTCAAAACAACAGATGCTTGCAGAGCTCTGAATGTGAAAATCAAAAAAACCTTCGCTACTATGCCCGAATTCAGTCTCAAACGGAGAATTCCTGATCATGTGGTTTCAGCAAATGTATTTTATTCAGCACTTTATCAACTTAACACACAATTAAAATGTTGGACTGTGCAAACAAAGCCAGACTTTCTAAAAATGAAAGTATTGTGTGGATGCTTCAAGACAATGGGGCTGAGCAGCTTAAACTTCCTGAGAGACCTCCCACACTGCCGGCTTACTCTGCCACATACTATCAAAGGTGGCAAAAGATTAAAGAGAACGACGAACAATGACATGTCTGTCTTCCTCCTCTTTTATGCTCGCGATCACGCGTGTTTCCATGTTTCCTGGTGTACAGAAAAAGCTGGAGGACAAACATGAGACAACATGTAAATCACGACAACGTGACTTGGCAACAAAGCTAAGATAACGGATCAGTGGCACAAGTAGCCGACAACAAGGACGTCTAGAACAGACAAACCCTCTTGTCAGTAATGACCTGATTATGCAACGTTCCCCACATTCAAGGTGAATTGATTGCAGAGACTTCATTCATCTATTGATTTATGTGGAAACACATGTGCAACATCATGGAGGGTCAGACTTAAACAAGCATGTACATGTCAGATTTGACTGAGTAATATTCCAAGTGTCTCCAGAATGAGTCAGAAATGAGAGAAAGGGCAAGGTGAAGAGTTGAGGTGGACCGTGAGAAAAGGAGAGGTGTCCGAGATGAGTCCGAAAAAAAGGTGTTCTCGCTCTCTGCTTCACCCCCCTGTGCACCATCCATCCACCCGATGAGTGTGAGAGTCTCCAACGCCAGCGCTGGTTAGCTCTTTTCGGGGCGGTTCCTGTTCAGAGCAGCCCTGGGTGTAAACTCCAGTTTGTCTTTGAGGCTAAGCACCTGCGTGCTGTCCATACCCATTTGTTCCTGCAGCTTCCTCTCCTCCCTCTGCTCCAGGATGCTCTTCTCCTCCGCAAGTTTGGGGGTCCCTCTGATGAACCACTCCAGATGGTAGCCCACCGCTCCAACCACGAGGGCGACAGGAAAGGTGATATAGGGAGCGTAGGTCCGCATCGCGGTCCACATGACAGGCCACATGATTGCACACCACTTTGGCTCCTCAAAAGGGAAAAAAGAGAATAAAAAGTGTTTTATGAATTACATCACTGGGGTTATTCATTCATAAAAAAGAGAACAAGACAGAACAAACGCCATCACATCAATTAATCTGATTAAATTTGAGATAGACATTTCTTCTATGCTGGTTCCCCCTTGTGGTTCCAGCTAAGATCTGACACTTGAATCGAATTGTTCATGACAAACAAATTACTATATTCAGTGTACTTGAATAAGTGGGTATTGCATTGACCCAGCTGAGATGAAAAATCAATTCTGACCTCAATTCAAAGGTAAGTTATGGAGGACTTAAGAGACATTTTGTGATGAGGCTGCATGTCGCATTTCAACCATTTGCCCCTTATAACCTGTGGTAACCTTCAGCTATCACATCATATTATCCAATCTGGGCTGCCGAATTGACACTGTGCGCCTCATAATTGAAAGAAGACATGTTGTCATGTTCAACGTCACACAGTTCCCTTCAAACACGCACGTATTTTCTTAAATAAGTAACTTTGTTAATGCAGTCTGGTTTGGAGCCGGACTTTCAGGCTTTTTTCACCAGCTAAAGGCCAGAAAGAATGCTTAAATTAACGTCGCACATCATATTTTAGTAATATATCAAGTGATACATTCACTGGTATTACAAAAAAACATTTGAATTTATAGCCTGTTTCCGGCGACCTTAGGCTAGCCTCGCTGTGCTAACTTCACTATGCTAACGTTGACGTTTACATTCATACAGCGATACAATACACTGCAGCTGTTGCGTTGACTCTTGACAAGTCAGACAGCGTGTTTACTTCTCAATTAGTTCTACATTACCTCCAGTTTCTTTCATTAGTTTCCACTCACCTTTAGCACGTTGATGCTCAGGCAAAATCGACGCAACTTCCGCCTGTCACCGTCACCATATGACAACTTCCTGCTTCCGCCTCATTGGCTGATCAACGACACTGGGGGTTGTTCTCAGTCTTTTAGCGCCATCTAGTGGCCAAACTACCACACTGCTACAACATGAGGAATGTCAACTATTGTATTTCCTTTATTTAAAAAAAAAATCCAAATAACAAGCACTACTTTGATCACTGCCACTGAACGTGTGTATTGTCATTGCATTTTATGCAGCAGTTCATGCATAGGATTATTTTCTATTAGTCTCTTAACTGGATGCACAAAAACTTAAACTATGTTCAAAATATGTTCATATTCATTAATTGAATGTATTTACATCATGTATGTTTAAATTTGTTTTTTATAGAACTATTTGCATATGTAAAATGTATATTTGTTCAAACATGTTATCAAGGCATAGAAGTCATACTATTCGATATAATCAAAGTTCCTGTGAGTAAGATTTATATTGAACTGGACAGAATCATTTCTGTGTTTTCTGATTGTAAAATCAAAAGAGTTTGATTGGTGTAGGCGATCCTCAGCTCTCCCACGTGCTTGGAAGGGAAGGGTGAGGTGAGAGGCATTCAGCACAAATATCAAAGCCTGCACACTGCCTTTAAAATAATTGTTTTTCTGTAATTCAAACACTCCTAACACAGAATGCTTCTCTCGTGGGAACAATCACAATCGGCCGACGGATGTTGACAAAGTGTGAGTTGCCCCGCATGGGTGACAAACCTTGAAACTGCCAGCATAGCATTTCTTTTGTCTTTTTAGTTTCAGAGCAATGTTTGACATTTACAGACAGACACTTTGAGAGGTTGCTGGATAAAGACTCTAAGGGAGACGGAGAGACAGCGTGTCTTAGAGTGAATCTGCAAAACTGTGCACGAGAGAAGCCGCTGACAGTTTTCCACACTAAACTACGAAGCCCGTCATGAAGCCGTGATGGCATCTGAGTCACTGGTCATTTTGTGGCGAGGCAGCAGAGGAGGCAAATCAAATCTTATCTCCCTCTGAAACGCTCCTGATCAAACAGGATTCCATGTGGGCGATTGGGCCTCGTGCCTCCAAAGACGATTCCCCCGCTTCCACGCTTTTCCGGTTTCCAAGTTGTCAGAACTGTCGTCTGATCATTCCTGTCAGATGACGAGTGAAATGACTCGAGGGGGAAACAACATCACAAGTGCCAGTTCTACTTGACAAGCAACCTTTAGCAGCAGTAGCAGCAGCCAGGATTATTTCATCAGTTTATTAATACATAAGATTAAGAGCCGGCGCCAAGACGAGATTTCCACACAGTCATCCTTATCAATCTGAGAGAGAGAGAGACAGAGCGAGAGAGAGAGAGAGTGACAGAGTGGAGCGTCACACCCTCACAGACTGATGCACCCGTGGACCTGCTCCATTTGCCCAAGTTAATTACAGATGTCAGGGATGGTCAGTGGTGGGAGAATTCCTCATCACGCTTAAAATGACAGTCAGGACTTAAGTCGAATCACTACTGAATCATGTAAGCCAAAAAAAGAAAAAGAAAAAAAGACTCTCGGCCCCCTCAAGCACAGTGGCCACACTTTACAGTCCCCTTCCCGCCAGACGCTTTAATACATTCCAGGACACGGAGGAACAGAAAGTGTGCTTTAAAGAGCTGGGACAGCTAAGTTTAGCCTTTGGAAGGTGAGGTGTAAGGGAATAAAAAGGAGAGATGGATGTGAGATATGACCGAAAAAGATGTGCGGGAGCGTTTGATGGATTGCCTGTGATTTGCAGAGAGGCGAGGAGAAGCGTAAGGACTCTTGACACATCAGCCTGAGATCAAGCGCCGTAGCAGATGGCGAGAGAGATGGGCGCCAGATGTGAATGGGGAAGAGGTTTTTTTTCTTTCTTTTCTTTGTTTTCATGAAGAACAAGAGAAACTAGCAGGGTTTGGAGGTCAAAGGTGAGGCATGACAGCTGTTGTGAGTAAAACAGTGAAAGGTGCACATTTGCTGACTCAGCTCATCCTGATACAGCACATTGATCTAAGGGTGGTGAAGTCCCATGCATTTACGTACAGAAGCATTGGTTTTATAAGACAGTGTGTATCGCCCCTCCTCTCTCTCCTGTAGCTCCGCCCTGATTCACCCAATCAGCTCGTCAGTGGGTAAGGTTGATCAAACGCGGCATTCAAGAATGTTTGGTCTGATTCATCAACTAAGAATTATGTCCACGATTCCGGGAACTGCTTCCAGAGAACTTATCGGAGCCATCAGATCAAGTTTCAGCATGCACATAGGAGAATCACATGAACGGGTGATGCCTGAGTCAGCCATTTTGGCTGTTTCCAAAGTTAAAATGCCTTTGATGTGAAACACGTCAAAGTCTCTGATGTAAAGTTTCAGAATACCATTGTTTTGTAAAAGCTAATAGCATGTTTGTTTATCAGCTGGATGCAATTCAATGACCATTTCTTATTCTGGAAAGTAGACAATGATTTGCTTTTTGCATAAGTATCTGAAACATATTGAGCACCACAACACAGTGTCAATCCAGTTACATTAGACTACATTAGTCTATAGTAGTTTGTGATTCAGACCCAAAGAGCCATTTTGCCATATACTCAACTACATTACGCTCAATTAATAAACCAACATTGCTTTCATTCCAAACCTAAATATGTATAATAAAACAGTCACAGTAAAATGTCAGTGAATATCTGCAGTCCAAAACATAAACAATTTACTTTTGACAATTGTTTAGTATTTGAATTTGGCTAACATCCCATCATGTGTTCTACTGTAAGGTCAACACCTTATTGCTTCAGATGCCAGTAGGTTTGCAGGTACACAATATGAACACTCGATTAGTTTGAAAATCCCTCTGCATGGCTAAGCTCACCCAGTGGATACAAAATGGTGTGAAATCCTCTGTTTAGAGAAGTGTGATTTCACTAATGTAAAGAATCAACAAAAACAACATAGCACCTCAACACGTGATAGGAAGGGATTTATTTGTTTTTGGCATTGGGAGCACATGTTGGCACCTTCATCATTCATTGACTTGAATTTTACGAGGGACACAGAGGACTGTATTATCGATTACTGGCACAAGACTCTCTCAAGTGAAAGTGGAGAACCCTGTCTTTTTTCAGTGTGTTCCATCTTTTACACTTTGGTCACAGATAAATACTGTTTTACATATAACACACATAGAGCATGCCCTTGAAACTGGCTTTGAGAAAAAGAAAGAGAAAGAGGTTTGTGTAATGTATGAAACTGACTGAATTTGATCAATGTGATGCTTTTAACTGATATCCATAACGGGTGGACAGTTGATACGAATTCAAAAGAATATTTTTCAGTGCTATAGGACATTGTTATTACTATATATGAAATGAATCATGGAATACAGAGTCACAAATAAATGCAGGTACTCTCCATAACAAACAATATCCGATGCTCTGATTCAATCCAGACACAACTGTGGTTCTTGGAGTAAATATACACATGTGTACATATATACATGTGCCTTCTCTGAATTCAGCTATACATACCGTTAACCGCAAAATGGTTCAAGTAAACAAGAAACTGCCACTGACTTTAACCCCTGGTGCAGGTTAAGCTTTATGATTGACTTGCTTTTGTTGCCTTGATGATAAACTCAGAGGAGTTATTTCCAACAAGCCATGGGTTGACGTGCACAGGCTGTTCTGCTGCAGACATATCTACATGCGAGGGCACTTATGGAAGTCAGAATACTGAGCAGAACGTAACCTGTAAAATGGAATGATGCCGTGGGAGTCGTTCACATTAGCCTGGTGATGGCACCGGACAGGAAATCCTCATAGTTGAGGCGGATGTTGCCCGTCATGGTGGTGTCCCTCTCCCTGAAGACCTGCGTCATGGTCTGCAGCTGGGTGCACACCTGGATGAAGCGGTCCAGCTGGATGCTGGGTCTCATGCCCCGGTGGGTGAAGCGCTGCACCAGAGTCTCGGAGAACTGGGGACTGAGGTTGTAGCCCATCTGAGCGAGGGCTGAGGAGAGGGAGAGAGAACAGAGTGATATTTTTGTCTGCTGCAGATTCTGATGACCACCACTGAGGAGGGTATGATTTTACCTCTATTTTGTTTGGTTTTGTCTAACATTCCTTTATTGACCTTCTTCTAAAGTACACACCAGTTTTGGGCTCTTATAAATATGATCCCTATCTTGGTTTGGGATTAAATAAACTAGTTACTACCATTGATGATTTTTGCTTACATCATGTCAACTATCTTCACCCATAGTCCAGTCTGTGTGTGTGTGTGTGTGTGTGTGTGTGTGGGCATGCGCGTGTATGAACATATATTTGTCTTCACCCGGCTCCACCACCACCTTTGTGTGCACTTCTTTGTCTTCTTTGACTATATGAGAGTCCAACTGGTTGGATTGGTCTCCATGTTGAAAGTTTATCCTTTAATTATTTTGCTTACTTAATCATAATGTCCCATTTAATATGCCAGTTTACCTAGTAACATAACAATCATCCTCAACAAACACTGACAGGGTTACCTTGGTGTAGCTCAGTGCCGCTGATGCTCCCTGATCGGTCTCTGTCATACTGCTGAAACAAGGCTCTCCACCTCTGCATGAAGTCCCACAGTGCCGAGAAGCCGAACACGTCAATGCGTCCTGACCGCGTCTTATCAAACATGTCTGACGGGAAACACAGGACAAATCACCTTCATTGGACAGTTCTCTGAATCGGAGATGCATTTCCATTTCCATCAAGGACATGATGTATTACTGTGGTTCATCTTATTGTCACACCTCTGTCATGAGAGTTAGTCATTGCCACGCAGTGGCAGCTGGAATGCAGGCATGGTTGCACAACAAACTGTCAAAATGACAAACGTGACTCGGACATTCTTTCGAAGTGACTCATGAGGAGATTCCGTTGAATTAGCTTGGGAAATTTCTGAGGCTGTTGCCATTTCAAAACCAGCAGACTTTTTCCCATCATTCTTTATCCATTTGTTTTCCTCTGAGACTGGCCTCTACCCTTTTCCTGTAGCCGCTAAGATCCATTTCAAGTGTTTCATGAGACTAAAGACTGTGTCACTGCGCCTCGAAAAACCCAGAGCGCTTCTTCTAACAGCTTCTCGACTTACTGATCATCATGAGACAGGTCTCGTCATTAAAGGATGACCAGTTGGAGTTGACGAGCGCCTGTTTCAGCTCCTTTGGGGTGATGAAGCCACTGTGGTCAGTGTCGACAGTCTGGAACCACTGGAATGCTTCTGGGTTAACGCCAGGGGGGATGTTCCCTACGCACAAGAGAAAAAGAGAAAGAGGTTGGTGATTAAAAGTCATACTGGATTTCCTGTAGCTTGAAGATTGTTTTTTTTTGCATGCTCTCTTTACTATGACCTCCTTCCTTTTATATAACACAAACTGGTTGTGTTGACTGTGTTTAGCGTTTTCCATTTCCGAGGTATGGCAGCAAAAAAGTTATTCAAAGACAGATGAAAAAACAGCATTCTGCAAAATAAAGCATCCGCTTCCTTTCAATGCAAAAGAGAAAAACAAGTTTTTTTATTCACCAGGAGATGAAAAACTCTCTCCTGCTGTCTGATGGTTGAAACTGTGCTGACTCTGTCAAGCAGAAACTTGATCGCAAAAAATAATACATCTGTGCTCAACTCAGTGTTTTGCTATTAATCTTTAGAGGGCACTGATTTGGAACACAGAAAAATAGAATACCTAGAATATATTCTTTATATTATTGGGATGGGACATGTCATTCAAATAACTTAGTACATATCAGTTGGTAGACAAATGAGGAATTCAGCTTTTTCTTGCCTGAAAAACCCATGGACAAATACACCTCATACCAAAGATGTGTGAAATGTCCACCATCTTATGAATGTACAGTGTAGGGTATACTGACACCTCATCATCATGGGTGAAGAGGTATGTTGCAGCTCAAAATCAGTCCATGACGTACATGACGTACATATGCATGTGGAAGAACCTATAATAATCCCCAGTAGCCATTAAAGTTCAGAGATTTACACACTGGACCTTTAAATCAAAGGTCCCCTGACAGGTGATTGACAGAAAAACAAATACAATTGTATATTTCAGTCACAACTGTAACAATAGATGATTGAAATGTTAAAAGTAGAATGAAATAAAAAAACATTCAAAAAAGATACTATTTGAACAAACAACAAATATTATGGCCTCTATACGACCCCCAAAGGGATTACAATTAAAGATCGTTTTACAGTAACCCTGTTTGCAAGTAAAGATCACTATCTTTGTATGTTTCAACCTTGACAGGTGTAATCTTAGGTCACAGGTTAGAACATTTGGGAATGGTATAGATGAATTCAGGGATAATGAATCCTTACAGTTACCAGAGCAGTAGTAGTTCTGTTTGAAGAATGCCTCCCCGACAATAGTTATGCAAGCTCAGTGTAGCAATGGGTTAAAATGCACTGAATAAGTCATCTTTGAGAGAGGCCATTATCTGAATACATGGAGAAAAACAAAGGGAGTGGAAGGAAATCTGTTACATGATGAGGGGCAGGTGGGGGGCTGGTGCTGGTTGTCAGAAAAATGAATGGGTAGAGAGGGACAGGTGAAACTTCAGGCCAGACTCTAATGGATTCTGTCCCGGTGGGGAGCAATGGCAACAGTGGCTATCGGGCTCTGACTACCACTTAGCTGCAAGGGGAAAGAGTGTAATCACACACACACACATACATACATACACACATGCACTCCTTATCCATCTGTCTTTTACTCTGTTTAGCCCTCACTCACTATTACTGGAGTCATCAGTCTGGCTGTGTAATCCTGCTGAGGGGCACAAACTGAATCCCTGTCTCTACATGACCGTCTGGGAGCACAAGTCATTTTCTATCCATCATCCCCGGCAGAAAGTGAAAGAGGACACAAACAAGAGAAGAAGCAACAGAGAGGAGGCGGAAGGCAAGGCAGCCGCCTCACGTTTGGAATACACCTGCTGAAGTCCCACGGGCGGAGGGAGGGTGGAGGATGGAGTGTCAGAGATGTAGTTACCTGCATGGTGGCCGTAAGCTCCTCCGTGAGGCTGTCCCCCATAACCCCCGTAGGGCCCGCAAGGGGCACCGCCTGGTCCATAGCCATAGTGGCCTCCTCCCTGACCCGGGACTCCACCGCTACCATAAGGACCCGCCGTTGGACCTGCTGCTCCACCGTATGGAGCTGTGGGTGGAGGCCCGTAGGCTCCTTGGCCACCTCCATAAGGGGCACCTGGATAGCCCTTTAATGTCACAATTAATTAAAGGTGCAGTGTGTGAGATTTTGGTCAATTTGAGTCACGTCTACTGTATATGTAGATAAAAATGATGTCCTGACATTTTTTTAATCACCTGAATGTATGACTTTGTTTCTACTATTACCCTTAAATCACCCCATTATGTATGGGTGCCCTCTATGGGGGCCGCCATGTTTTTTTTAATTTTTTTACAGTAGCCCAGAGTGGACGTATCTAACATCTTTAGAGTTGTGTTGTGAAACTGAAGTCGACCATATACGTTCTCCTGCATGCTCAGAAGAGTGAGGGTGACGTGATGGATACAACGTGCAACTTGTCACCAAATCTTACACACTGCACCTTTAAATGCATATGATGAATGAAAACAGGTAATTGAATAGCATAGTGCTTTTTTTCACCGTTATTATTCAAAACATTTCACTTCAATGCAAACATTGTGGTATCTTCAGTCTCACACATGTGATACTATGACTGTTGATGAATAAAGTACAGTGTATTGCATCACACTGACATGGCGTTATCTGAGTGGAGTGGCAATATCACCACAAGTCACAGGTCCATGATGTTTATACAGACGCCTGTACATGTCACTGATGCTAACAGATGTATCCATAACATTCGAGCTGTTTACATACAGGGTAAGTACATGACAACCACACAGCTGTGGGTACCACTACTACTACTATCCTGCTTGTCAAACCGTCAACACTGACACATGCTGAATGATGGTGCTGTTACATAAACTGGCTAAAGCGTCCAAGTCTTTGTGTTCACTGTAAACACAACAGTTTAACTTAATCGTCAAACTAACATTGCACCGAAACCCTGTGAACTGAAGTAAACACGACGGTTAACGCTGCC